>LPNX011181234.1:124864-147101 GCA_001517045.1 Pseudotsuga menziesii | reverse complement strand
TTCAATGGCACAAAGTATGTTTCAATCTATGTCCATCCCATTTTTTTTTCAATTTATTGTTTTTGAATTTAATTGATATTGGAATGATAAAATTTTAGCGTAGAAATTGCCTCAAAAATCGGCTTTTTAGGTTAAATTTGATCATCCTTTTTTTAAAATTAAAATTTGTATATAAACTTAGAACTTTAAAATTGCTTCAAAAATTGTTCAAATGTAAGCTAAAGATGATGTTAAGGAAGATGGATTATCCAAGTAGCATGGTGAACAAACACTTGTAAAAAAGAGTATGGATAGCCTATCCATTCGTTTTTCATTTTTCATTGTTAATGTTTTGGCTTGAGTTATTAATTTCCAATTTGATGCACCTAATTTCCTCCTCTTTCGGTATCTGGCAGGTCTTTTGTTCAGCCACCTATGAAACTGTGCCCATTTCGGCTTTTCAACATATTGAACAAATAAATACGAGGGAGTGAGGAGGAGCATAAAGAAAGTAGACTTGTTCGGTGAAGCTGTGTTGTGTGTGATTGTGATTGGCGTGTTGGTATCACTAGCAGTAAAGGGGAGGCAACCACATGAACTCTTGGTGGATTGCGCGAAGGGAAATATTTTCAGAACTCAATAGAGACTCTCAAAGTATATGATCTGATATTTTATTATTATTATTATTATTATTATTTTTTATTTAGAGGGACTTCATTTGTTTCTGATTTGTGGGAATTCCATTTGTTAATCAATTTTTTCTCTCTATTTGTATCCGTGTCTCCAGAACGGAGATACAACATGGAGCAAGTGATGGCAGGAACTATGTATCATCTGACCATAGAGGCCGAGGACACTGATCATCCTAAGTTGTTCAAAGCGAAGGTTTGGGTCAAACCCTGGGAGAATTTCAAGCATTCGGAGGAATTTAAACCCGTGGAGAAACCCTTTGTTTCAAGGGATGACCTTGGTGTCAAACAAGGTAAGTCCCATACCTAAATTATAAACTCAAATTTGATGGGATTAGGAGGGCAGGGTTTTTGTCCATTTTAGATTCTTTCAATATTGATTGCTTGGTTTTGATAATTTTATGAGGAATTCAGCTTTACAGGGCAATTAGACACTCCTCTTTCTATTATAATATGGACCTGTGTCTGATTTATGTAGGCTAAATAGTAGCTGAACCCTAAATAAAATGAATAAAATGGGCTTGTGTCTACTGTCTTTATGAATCTATGTAGCCTAAATAGTTACTGAATCTAAATAAATCGATGCCGCGGTTTTATATATATACATAAAATCCATGTTCATCTAATTGAATCGAACCATGAATCTATGAATTGAAATCAATCAGATGAACAACCAAAGACTGAAGCTGACGTCTTCGAAATCCATAAATCTTGAGCACCTGATCATATGCAAAATCCAGAGATCTGACCATGCCATTCAAGCAATATTTAGCCTTGTATATGGGGTTATGGTTCCCACTGCAAGGCTGGAAACTAGTGAAGTGAGTCACAAATGGCCTCCTCCCTAAAATCCCAACCCAAATCTTCTTCAAATAACTCTCTCGCTTCCCTGCATACAATCTCGCAGTCTTTTCAGCATATCTGCGCCTCATCTCTGTATGTTCAGCTTCAATGGCCTCTTATCTCTTACTGATGTTCTCATAATTCCCAACAATGTCCAACCAAAATCCTTGAAAAAAAGACTCATTCTCTATATAAATCTTACCTCCCCATTTGTCCTTCTCTTTGATCATAAGATAAACAAGAGTAGACTGACCATCTGAATCAGTGATTGCTCTATCAGGCAGCACATCAAATAAAATCTTAGCAAAGGATTCATACAGAGGAATATGAGGCCCCATCATAGACCACCTCTCCATGAAATTCATGGACCATTCACAGTTTCTGATAAGAAAAACGCCTGCATTGATGCCCAACCAACTTCTCTTCTCATAAAAGTTTTGCTCCCATCCATGGACTATATTGAACCAACCTGCTCGCTTATCACTGGAAACCTATAACCATCTCGAAATTTTAGGGCATTGGTAGCCCATATAAAAATGCCAAATTTGTCGACAATTTCCACATGACACTCGTTCTTAAGGAATGACCTGCTAACATATTTCCTAGAATAATTGAACCATGCTGGTAAGTAAACCACCTCAATTTAGCAGAGCTGATTCATCTTGGAGTTGAAAAATTATTCCATCAGAATATCTTTCTGCAAATCCCCTTCATCTTCTTGCATGTCTGTTCTTATTTATAGTTTCTTATATCCCCCAGTATACTCTTGTACAAATATGTCTAGTTATTCCAAATTCTGAAGAAGTTTAAATAGTGTTTGCTACTAATTAAAGGGCACAAATTTTGCTCTATGATGTTTCAACATTTTTGGCCACAATTTTATCACCTTTTTGTCCCCTCTTCTACTATCCTTTTATAAATGATCCCACGAAAATGCAGCATGGAATTTTACCCTTCGAGGATCATTTTCTTCATATTCTCGATTGCAAATATTTCTTCAATTCCTAATCCCAATCTATATTTTATTATTCATTGTCTGACTCACCCTGTCGGAACCTTGCTAATCTAGCAAATCCTAAACGAATCCTCTTTCTGGAAGTGAAGTGAATTTAGTATTTAGTATCTAAATGGAAATGGTGTGAGGCATTGTTAATTTGTTATGTTAATATGCTCGAATTTTTTTTAAAATAATTTTGTGCTCGGGACCCTTATGTTAGGGACTCCCCCTCCTCGGTCCCTCATGAATTTTCCTAAATTTTTGGGGTGGTCTCCACATGTCCACCATCCTCTATGAATTTTCCTAAAATTTGGGGGTGGTCTCCACATGTCTCCCATGTGCGTTTCCTGTCTCCCATGTGCGTTTCCTTTCTCTCACGCTCCCACGTCCTAGAAACTTGGTGGAACAATGGAAAAAACCCTAACTCGACACCTCAATGTTACAATTAGCCATATAGGTCAACCTGTGTATTAGAAATTACGTTTGGACTGACTTGGGTTGGTGGGTGCAGCATTTAATATTTATATACCATCTAAGTATGCCTTTTTACAGGTTGCATGTCTGGTCTAAGTTATTTGCTGTGCCCTAGTTACAGGTGTCCACAGAAATTAAGCAAAGGAAATGCTTGACATCATGGTTGAAGCTCTGATTATATTGTTAATGGTGTTCTTATTGGTTTAATTCACCCCTCATCTCAGGTATAGGTTTCAGCCTTTATTCAGGGGAGGGTGCTTCAAAAATATGGTTTGGGTGTGTTCTCAAATAGTGAATTGCCTTATAAAACAGTATGTTCACTGTAGAGATGACATGATAGCAGAATTTCAGTGCTTAACAATGGGGTTTCCTTTAATATTAGTGCCTAGATCGGTTGTCATGCAGGTACTTTGCATGGTGTTGTCATGGACCAGCAAAATATTTAGGAAGGAGGTGTTGTATAGGCATACATTTAGCCTCATGCAAGTGGAACACTTCAGAAAGACTGATCAAAGTATGTTTTTAAGCAGTGGTTTACCTTAACGAACTAATTTCCCTCGGAGAAGCGAGGTGCTCTACAACTCATTATGGGGGAGATGTTGTCATGTAACCTAAGTCACATGACACAAGGACACGGGACACAGAGGACACGAAAATACGAGTATTTGGCACGGGACACGAGGACCCCGGAAACAAGACATGAAGGACACGTTTCATATATATATTAAAAACTTAAATATATATATTAATTTTTAAATATACCACATTTTTTAAAAACTAGAAGTCTATACATCAATCTGAAATTTGAATCATAATATCATTGAAGTTGAACATTCAATTTAAATTTGACAATCAATCATAAATCAATAATAAAATTATAATTTAATAATTTGTCAATGAACATTGAATCATGAACTTTGAGTCTGATATTTCTCATTAAACCATCAAAACCAAAATGTATTACATAGATGATATATATCGAGAGAATGCAACTGTCAAATACAAAATAGAGATACTACTACAGTCTAGTATCTACAATACTACTAGATCTAAGATCTTAGATAGTAGATATTAGATACAAAAAGAAAATAGTAAAATACTAAATAGCCACAAGGAAGATTCTCATAGCTCATTAGTGGTACTAGCCATGGACAAATGTCAATAGTCCTCCTGCTCCTCCATGTCAAATTCAGCACCACTGTCACTGCTCTCTCCTCTATCCTCCTCCTTGTCCTCCTCTATACCCAATGGCAATCCAAGATCTGATGTTATGTTTGCTGGTGTGGAGGATGACCCCTCATTAGGCTCATAATCAAAAGTCATTGGCTCTAGCACTGGGTCAGTAAGATCCATGTTGGCTAATGCCAACTCTATATTGTTGTCCAAACCCATATCATCAGGAAATACATACCACATCTTTGTCCGACCCTTCAACCACTCTTGCCTCTTCCTGTAAATAAGACGAAGATTGGTGTGCACATACACCATTGCCTCTGCCCTGGACTGCTCAAGCCTGCTCTTTTTCAAGCTATACAAATTTCCATATTTGCTCCAATTCCTCTCGCAACAAGAGGATGAAGTAACCTGGGAGAGGATCCTCATGGCTAACTGTTGTAGAATAGGGAATCCTACCCCATGAGATTTCCACCAACCATGGGCCTTCTTGACCCCCATGTCTCCAAGCATATCATACCCTCCAAATCTCCCCATGCCAGTGGAGAACTCTATGAAGCCCTCCTCCACCTCCTGAAGGGATGCTCTATCCTGAAATATCCTTCTAAAAGTTAACTTCCTCCCATTTGATATCTCTAAATCCATGTGAGGAGAAAATCTGCATGAGGGCCCACCACTGAGCCATTCCTGACTGTAGAACTTGGGATTCAATGAATGAGCCAAACAATGCAAAGGTGTGAAATTATTATCCCACCTGGAAAGAAGAATGCCCTGTATGGTGGTCCATAAGCTCTCTGATGATGTCCCATACTCGGAGAAATCATTCTCCATAATAATGGTCTTCACAGACTCAATCATGGAATCCCACCCCTCATAAACATCTCCTAATATGGGTTGGTCTGTGTCTGCAAACCGCAACAAGGAAATGATAGGCTCCATGATATTAATGACAAGATTTACCTTCTCCCACCAAACATCATCTAACACTGTTTCCTTTACTTTTTTTGAAGCAAGTTGATCCGTATTTCTCCAAAAAGACCAAAGATCTGAAATAACCATGGCTCCAAGAGCAGCCTTGACCTCCCTCAACCTCTTAAGCATGATGAATGAGGAAGCAAAACGAGTATCTGCAACCTTCAACAATGATAAATGTGTGTACTCTTTATATATTGTGAGGGCATTGGTATGGTTTTGTACAAAAATGCGGATATAACGTGCATCCTCAGTAACATTGCCAATCCATGTCACCTCTGCAACAATAGATTTAATTGCTAAATTCAAGGAATAAACAATGCACAGTGTCCAAAATATTTGTGGATACTTAGTTTCCACAATCATGCCAGCAGCTTTACAAACAGGTGCATTATCAGTGATGATTTGCACACAACTATCAACACCTACTTCTTCAATAACTTTAATGAATAGATCACCCATATATTGTGCATCCTTGTATTTTCCGAGAGCATCCACCGCTTTCAAGAAGACTGGTCTATTATGGGAAGATACCATGAAATTAATGAGTGGGTGGCATGCTGTATCTGTCCATCCATCAGAAACAATACTAACACTGGATGAAATCCATGATTTTTTTATAGGTAGTAGGATTTTGTCCACCTCCTTCTTTGCCTTAACCAACAATGTGGTTCTAAGCTTCTCTGAGCTTGGAGGCACATACCCTCTTGGATCCTTTTCAACTAAAGCTCGACACATCTCAATGAACAAAGGTGACCGTGCAACATTGAATGATATGAAGTTGAGATAGAAATGAAATGCAACAGTAAGATCTACCTCATCTCGAGTCTCTTTCTGATAAATTTTGTCCATTGGACCATAATTTTGGGCTGCCCTTTTTTTTGTTGGCTGAATTTCATCCCCACTTCCAAACTTGTTAGATGTATTCCTCAGGAATGGAAGAGGATCATCATTTTTTGACATTTGTTTGCTTGTTGTTGCCACATTCCTCAACCCAACTACATCCTCCTTTTCCAACTGCTTTCTTTGGCTAGTAGTGATGCTTCTGCATGGTCCAAGTCTATAAGGAAGGGCCAACAAATGGCCCTTAACTCTGAAATAAGTGCTCTTAAACTCACCCTTGCAGAAATTGCAAGACCAATGAACATTTCCTCCCCCAACCCTCCTTGATCCAGGCCCATCTTTCTTTGTTACATACTTCCATAGGGGGTATTTTTTTTCCTGTGCTTGTTGTTTTGCTACAGCAGCAAGGTTTTGTGAGGGCTCTGAGGGCCTAGCAGCTCCCAAAACTTCACTTGAAACACTTGGAGCACTGCCACCAGCAGAGGAACCAAGAGGTACATTTATGCTCTTTCTTTGAGTTCGACCTCTTCCTGCTGCCTTTGAAGGTTGAGCCATTATGAAACAGAGAAATGAGAATGAGAAAATCAAAGATTCAAAACTTAATTTACAAATTTTTAATTTTTTTGGCTTTACAAATTTAAAAATTAATACTGTATTTCAAAAATTAAAATTAATATTGGTTGCTGAGCCTAGACTGGCCAACCTTCTCGGGTGAATGGATATGTGACTGGCTTCCTTAACTGGTGCTGTTTCCCTTTCCGGCTGCTATGATAATGCATGCAGCACTTCTATCTGTAAAAGATTAAAAATACTAAAAATAAAATACAACAAGTTACAAAAATTATTGATCTCTGTTTGTATAAAATGTGAGCTGTAAACCACCTTGGATATTCACATCATTGGCTCATTAGAACAGATCTAATTCTTACAGGCTACAACAAGTTACCAATTACCATTTTTCTAGCAATTCGTGGGAGTGGTTATTGTGTTCCTGTGTGCATTTGGAAATCAGATTCTTCACTTCTCTTGAAGTCTAAGTTTCATTTCTTGTTAGGACATACTTCATACTCAATCTTGGGCGCAGAGACTCATACAAATAGTGACCACAACAATCCTCAACTTCAGATCTGAAAACACTGTTAGAAATGCCAGTTTATGCTTGAATGTGTTACAGAACTCAGGGCTGGACGTTTTTTTTTTTTTTCTGAGTGTACATAATTTTGGGCAGTGAGTTTATATGTTTGGGCGTTTCCTTCAATGAGAACACATTCATTATTTGTATGCTCATGGGAATGGAAAACTTTCAGATCTGGAACTTCTCGATGTACTATTGCTACAGCCTTTATTAAAGAAGGTACTACTGCTACATTTAGTGTCATTTACAGTCTATACTGTTCACTACTGTTGCTTATTTATATTTCCTTTATGAGAGTTAATTATTCAAAAAATCACTATGAATGTATGAGAAACCAAATGGCAAACTATGAACCAAAACCCACTCCATAAATACTCATATATGAGTCATATTCAAAGCTACAGCAGCTTACATACCAAGTGTTCGACTAAAGTTCCCACTCAGAAGGCAAATACAATATTCAGTAGTTTAGTGACCATTGTAACTTACAACAGTGAAAGTAGGGTTGCAAAGTGTTTGGTTCAAATCTGTGAATTAAAAATCAGGATATCAGATACTCAAAAAGTTCATTTACTTAGAAATAAAAGGGCTGCATGATGATGTATTCAATAAACAAATTATAAAACTGTTCCAAGAAGTGGTCAATATGATTGAAATTTGAGTACCTGAGAAGGCCTAATGAAGCTTGGAAAACACCAGTAAACGCATATACAACGGTGGTCTGTGGATTCTCTTCTGGAGACACCTCACTCCCAATCTTGGACGCTACAACCTCTATTGTTCCCACTGCGAGGTCGTTGGGGCTCCCCAAAATTACATATATCAATATGATATATAATATATTATAGCTCGGGCTCCTGTAGCTCTTGTTGTGTGCCCAGCTTCAACGAGCAGTGGGCTGCCCTTCCTCCACGATGGGCTTCCCTTCGTCGAATTAGATATCTAAATCAAACCCTACAATTATTATATTCTCTTGTGATTGTTCACTGCCAATACCTGGTTGGTTAAGTTGCAACAATTCAGTTGCTTGAAGCTTCTGACAATGCTAAGTTTGGATTCCTGATAGCTAGATGACCATGGCTTAACAGCAATATAACATGCTTTACACTCCACGATACAAACCCTCATCCACGATACGGTATACCTCTTCCTCCTGCACGATACAGTCTTTCACACCACGGCGACAAACCACAAACCACAGAAAATGTTAAAAAACGTACCTCTTATATGCCCGAAGTTCATTTTTTATAGGTCGCGTGTCCAAAAATTGAGACATGCTCAGGGCACGTGTCCGACACGTGCCAGATCATGTCTCGATTTTTGGAAACGCAAATTTTCGTGTCCGCCACGTATTAGGGCCGTTTTCGTGTCCGACACGCAAAATACGGGACACGGAGGCATTTAGGATGTGTCCTGTGACTTAGCATGTAACATGGATAATGCTAACATGGCAATATAGGTCGGCTATATTTTAAATTTTACAAAAATGATAAAAAAAATTAAAACCAGCATAGATTCATCTCAAATTAGATCTATCAAGCACTTGGAGGCATCAAATTTCTTGATGTGTAAATTTTGGATCAAGCACTGAGAGGGATCAAGAAACAAAATAAAACCTCAAGAAATTGGATCCCTTTTAGTGCTTGATAGATCCGGGTTTAAATGGATCTATGCTGGTGGATAGTTGTAGTGAGGTCACTTCAGCCAAATCTTTAGCACTTAGCTGTGGGTCGGCAAGGTATCAGCAATAGAAGTTTTCTCACAGAATAATCCTTAGATCGTCCTTCAGAATAGGTGGATCATGAAGCATTGTCAATAAGCAGTGAAATAATAAGGAAAGGGTGTGGTACAATTCATCTTCAGTGAGCTAGCTGTAGGAAAAAATCAATGACATCCTTAATATTTCAGTTTACTATCATAGTGTATTGATGGGAGTGATGAGGGAGTGTCATATAAGTACCAGATATAATTGGTTGAAGTCTCACCAACTAATATTCCTTTGATGAGATCTTTTGTTAAAGGCTGAGAAAGTTGTGATTGACAAAGATCCCCCTCTATACTCAATTGGAAGGATAGAAAAATATAAGGACACTTACCACTCTCCTACAGGACAATTATGGTGACATGGTGAAACTGGCCTAAGACCCAACACGATCTTCTTAGTTGGAAAAATGTTTGATAATTCTGCCAAAAACTTAAAAAGATTTGATGTTACTAGTTTTTTCTAACAGGAAATTTACTTTGACCTTTTGGGATGTAATTAGCGATTTTGCTAATTCTATTAAGCCATAAAAGCGGGATTTGACCGATACATTCAAATCTTGCATGCAAAGGGGATTTACAGAAAGTTGTTGTTTCCAAAACTGCTAGGCGAGGGACCCAAGTTGACTTCATTCATCATATGTTCCGTGTTTGTCAAACCTTTCTCCAATTTGATTCATATAATTTTTGCTTGCATGAGAAATATTCTTTGGGAGCTTTGTCTTCAAGGGAAATTTTCTAGACTTTGTCATATTTAGTAAGTTTTATCTTGAGGATAATTTCCCTTTGTCAAATCTGCACACAAATACCACTCTCAAGAGAGATATGTGACCTGTATGGTGGTTATCATTGCTGAGGAATGTGATAAACACTGAATTGATGAGTGAACAACAGCAGCAGTATTAATTGTATTTCAGGAAACATTGTTGAATATAGCATAGAACAGGAGACTTTTGGGGATGGAAGAGTTTTCAGAGATTGGAAATATTATATTTCGAAGCAAGCATTTCTAAAGAATAGTTTGCTGTAGTGCTAGGAATAATAAGTCAGTCACCAGAAATAATGCCCAGATCAATGCTGAGATGATTTGGATAGCAGAGGTCATCAACGCAATTAGTAAAAAGTAGTTTTCGGTCACAAGAAAGTCATCCAAACAGAAAAAAAAAACACAATTGACAGGCATGTAGAGACTCTCTGAGTCATTATGTTTTTTTCTTCTTTCAATAGGATGTTAAGATTGGAATTGGATTCTACATATGCAGTGGGAGAGTACAGAGAAGGGGTTGAACAATTATTCTTCAGAGCAGTTGTAGCAGCAGATAACTCATTGTCCTTCCACCTTCTTTGATCCCACAGATTTCTTCCACCACTGCATGTTGTTGGACTTATGGAATCCTGTCACATGTTGCCACTATGATGTAACCCAGTCTCTTGAGTAATGTGTGGTTTGATGTAACATAAATTGAATACATAGCAAGAGAAGCACTACAATTGCTTAGAAGTGGCTGTGATTCTTTACAGTATTACAAGTTTATTCATATATTAAAAATACATTCTTTGTTTCTATATATCAAGTTTAACTATGTAAGAGATCTATTTACCATGTGCCTTGTTTAAGTGCTGCAGGTGGCTAAGCTTCAGAGAGCATGTCTGAGTAATCCTGCAAAGGTGAACCCTTTTCCTTTATTTGAAATGTAATTAATATAGTTTTGAGTTATTAATAGTCGAGTATGTTTTGTTCAAATACATGAAAAAGATAGGAGCTTTAGTGTGGTAGTTTTAAAATGCTCTATGCAATGTTTGAAGTTGAGCTCATTGTTTAAGACAGAGATGATATGCACATCTATTAAGGTCGCCTAATGTCAATTATTTTTTTATTGTGCTGTGTCAAGGTATATGTTCCACTTTATCTATTAAACTGCAACTACGATTATTTTCCTTGATGTATGTGTTGTCATCTAATATGTAACGACCTAAATTCCATGAGGTGTTTTACTCATATTTTATTTGATGGATGTCTTCAGGTTGAGGTTTCTTCAAAGTACTCGACTGTGGATACATGGAAACAACAATATCTTTTTGTTCTTGCAAAGCATAAGGGTCAACTATTCTCCTTTTTGTATTTCAGGCAGTTTTTTTCGTTGCCAATTTGCATGATTTTTGTGTATACTTTGCCCTAGTATTTCTCCTTGTTTCCCTATTGTGCTTTCTATTTGATGCTTCAGTTGACTTGCAGGTTATGACCCGATTTCAAGTTGCACATTTCATGTGCTTAAAATTTAATTGAAATTCTACACCTATTACAAAGTTATTTAAATTTTTGTTCATTGATTGAAGGAAAATCTGGGTGTTTCTTGTCATGAGTATCTATTATTTTTGACCTTGTATTTATTAAAGAGGACTGTTATCTTGTGTTTCTTTTAAATGAGATGTATGGAAGTACTACAATGGTTTTCACTCGCACATGTGAATCTACAAGGTGCCTTGCTTTGATTCTTCAAAATCTTGGACTTGATGCCATTCCTATAAGTGGCCAAATGAGTGAGGTTATGCTAGGTTTTTCAGTCAAAATAGCTTTTTACTGCTCGAGTTGTAACATAGTTCTACATTTTCTTAGTGATATTGTATTTTAGCAGTTTTAGTTCACCCACTAACAGTTTGTATTAATTTCTACTTGCAGCAAAAAAGGGTAGGATCTCTAAACAAGTTCAAGGCCGGAGAGCGTAACATCCTTATCTGCATTGATGTTGCTAGCAAAGGGCTAGATATTCCTTATGTAGATTTCTAATGGTCGGCCATCCACAGAGCAGGCTGGGTTGTTTGAGAGTGGAGAAAATACCACCATAGTTGGCCTCTGCCACTCTGGCACCATAAAGATAAGTCCCTTCCATTTTTGCAATAGAGAACCCTCTAGAGGAGCTTAAGCAGGGGACTAAAAGGTTGGGTCCTGCAATAACAGATTCGGAACCAACCAATGGTGGCCAGGGGCCCACCCCTTGAGGACACCAATGACCCCTAACTAATGAC
Source organism: Pseudotsuga menziesii (assembly GCA_001517045.1). Classification (NCBI taxonomy): domain Eukaryota; kingdom Viridiplantae; phylum Streptophyta; class Pinopsida; order Pinales; family Pinaceae; genus Pseudotsuga; species Pseudotsuga menziesii. Next base: position 135,208 of record LPNX011181234.1, on the reverse strand, counting down.
TTATGCAATGTGATTTGGTGCAAGGTTTCTAGGAGACAAGTAATTTGATTTTTTTTCTAGATGAAAGTCAACTTTTGGCATATTATTTTCTTCATATGCTTCTTTTGTGTCCTGACCGTTGGAAACCATGGGGAGCTTCTTTTAGAGTCCATACCTCTGATTGGTTATCAATACGGTTTTTCATTCTGTGTATAGATGCACAATAGTTGATAACACAATGAAAAATAAATCATACAATTTCTTGATAATTAGATTTGGTTATACATCTTGTGATAAAATTTTATGTGTTGTTTATCTATTGATTACAACTTGTATTGCAAAAATTATTAATAATTTGAATTATAATATTTTGTATGCATTGATCACATCAATAAAGTGCTCTATATGCAGGGAATTTTGGTTTTTGCTTTAGTCATGACTACATTGGGATTCCAAATCTTACTAGAGTCTATTTGATAGCTTATGTCCAAGGTAAATATCTTGACCTTATTTGTTTTCACTAATATTATTTTATTAGAAGTTGACAATAAGTTCTCCATTTGTTTCTCTATATCATTCTTTTCTTTGCACTCTACATAGCATCCATGTTAAACATTGTCCTTGTTTAGTTTCCATTGACTGTTTTGAGTCATCTATGTACATAATATATTTATTTTTTCCTTTATATTTTGATTGTAACCATGCATAAGATGTCATGAAAATTTTCATTGAGTTCTCTCGTGTTTTATTTTTTTTGCAAATATAAACTTTGCTTGTCTATATAGTATGATCCCAAATACAACGATGGACCATTTTTCCATGTAATTTCCACATGCTGACCCTACATCCCTGGGGAAAGAGTGATATTGCTAGTCTTTTTCAATCCCCAATAAAAAATAAGCTCATGAAGAGCGAACATGTCACAAGTGGGGTTTAAACTGGGTGGGTAGGGTAACAACTCTCGACCACTTAAGCTAGACCCAATTGAAAAATACAATGATGGACCATATTTTATTTCTTCCTTAAATGAACCACCTCATACTTGTCTATATTTTGGGAGGTTTTCATAGACTCCCTTAATTAGTTTTTTATGGAATTAAAGTCACTATCTATTTGAGCCAACAGTTCCTAGTTTGCATAGAATTTGAAGCAGGCGTAGTTTAAAATTCAAATAGTCAAATCCACCTCTGGACTTAGGCTCATGTTCACTCTCATTCTAGTAATTCTCATGATTTATCTCTTGGCCTTCATGGAACTTTCAATTTTGGTGAGTAACATAGCCCTATGATACTGAACCTACATACCATCTATTCAAGTGAAATACCCTGAAATCAAGATATATTCTCAGCATTGAGGATAGGAGAGGCACAGGGAGAAATACTTAGTTTGTTTAAATCTTGGGCTAATAGATTTTGTATCTACCACCTTATCGTATCATTTTGTAGTATGTATGTATGTAAATGTGATGATTAACTAATCTAGATAGATTAGACCGAGGAAAGGGGGTAGTTTCCTTTAACTAAACCCAAAAATGGTTGCAATTGACACAACATGGTCATGTGATCCCTTGTAATGAAAAGACTCTTTCTGTTTAGCATATTTTTTTTGTACTAATCATTAATATGTCTCCTGTGTTTTGACTCTTTGAGTTTTTTGTAAGGATGAACCTATCCTTGGCCAGTGGGGTACTAATTGAACTCTCAAACCTGAGATAGCCTTCAAAATTGTTCAGTGAGCTAAATGACAAGGTTTGAAAGTATACCAACACATCTATATGCAATTTATAAAAAATTCCATTTCCATCATCATAATTAACCATCCCAAGAAAACAATAAAAGAAGACATATCTCACAAAACTTGAACATTCAAAATAGATTGATACAGTGATTTTCCACCCAGCAATATGCATTTACTGCAGATGCCATCCTCTAGCTCAGTTATGAGCCGACAAGGGTAAGGGATGCTCTTTTTGGATAATCTCTCTCTGAGACCCCCACATATAAGACCACAAGATCCAGGCTAGACAAGCCACTCAACAATGAGATGATAAAGAGTCACCTGCTAGCCATACTGATGGATATTCTGTCAGTGCTTTCCCAACACTCACCTCAACACATGAGAAATCCCACACTGCTAACATACACACTAGCTCGATCATTCCATTGTCAATATACCAACAATGCAACGAACCATCAATAGCCGAGCTACACTTTTGAAAATAGAATTCTTAGGCTGACCTACAATTGCAGTAAGGGTTCCAGCCTCTAGGCTTCTAAGATCTCTGCTATTCTCAGGGATAAATCCATACTAGAAATTTATTAGCCTGTCATGAATCAAGACCCAGTGTAGGATTCAACCTCTATGCAACAATTTCCTTACCAAGCTCTCAAGCTCCAATACAACCAGCATGGTCTCTTCATCAGTTGTTCATAGCTAGCACGAAGTCCAACGACATGGAAACTGGCAGTATTTGAAGAGAACCCTCTAAAATCTCCAAAATGGAAGTAATGGATTGAGCAAGAATATGCATGGTATCAAATTATGGGCTAAACATTGCATTGGTGAAGGTTCCACCTTTTATATGCATGAGGCGTTAGTTAAGATAAGATAAGATACGATACTTTTATTTGAAATTGATCCAGACTTCTAGGTTGGCCACTATATTTCCTTCCATAGCTTTGTCTTACAGGAGGATTCAAATGTCAAGTTTGACTACATATCAAATTTGACTAGGTCAACCTTATCCATACCTAGTAATAGAATAAAAGAATAAAGAATACGACCTTAGATAATTACAAGTAATAATTGTTAGATTACTGTTGCTTGGGCAATGTTCTCTCTAGCAGCAGTGGTGCACCAGCAGAGCAGTCAACTTAGTACCTGTGTGCAGCAGAAGAGACGCCTTGAATGTGGACAGCAGCAGAAGCATGCATGTGCCATCCAAAGATTTCTTTTAGTTGTAATTGTTGTCATGAAATTAGAACATCACTTGCTTTCTTATTTTAGAAGCTGTTCAAAACTCATCAGATTATTTTTAGGGGTATTTTTGAGTTGTTTTTCTATTCATGAGTTACTTTTCTAGCTTTAGGAACAACCCTCTAGATAGGCAGACTACCAAATTTAGAGAGACATGCAACTGATCCCCAAGGGGAGGGTCAAAGCAAGATGAATGTGTAGCCTACTCCAGCTTAGGTGTAGTTCTCTGGGAGTCTAATGCATCATGCATGCATGTACTCATGCAGGCTAGGTACTCTAACCTAGGCCCTTAGGGTAGGGTTATTTCTGTTATACAACCCTAGCATCCTTGTCCATAAAGAGAGCTGGTTATCTGTTGTTATTAATTCAATTTTCAGAGTGACTTTGTACAGGTTTCTTCTATAGTCAATAAAGTAAACAAATGTGGTCTTTGTGGAAAATTTATGATATGCTATAATTAGATTTTAGAGAGATTGTGTATTTCTAGATCTAGCAGAACCTGCAGTCTTGAGAATTTATCAGCTTTCCAGCTTTAGAGTGTGCAGGCCTATTTACCATGGAGTAAAATCCAACATGGTATCAAAGCAACTTCTATATCTGAACTGAAAAACACTTTTTAAATACAACAAAAGGCAAACCCTTTCTAAATTGAAAAAGTGCCCAAACTTAGATAAAAATGACACACAACTCTAGAAAACCAAATTTGCCACAAATGGAAAATCTAAAGTTCGTTATTGCATGCACCTCTCATACAAACAATCCATCAACATTGCTTCACCCTCATTAACTATGCCTTAATTATACACAACAATAACTACTGCTTGAATATCAAGGTATTTTGGGTCAACTTAAGGTGCACACTATTGGAGAAGAGATTTCAAAGTAGGTGTGGCAAGATGTCATGTAGGAGTATCCTTCCAGCTTTTGGAGGCAATTGCAGAGCATGTTTGGCAGGATGGCATGATGGAGGAGTATCCTTCTAACTTTGAAGATATTTCATAGTGTAGATATGGTGAGATGCCATGATGGAGGAGTATTTTTTTGGCTTTATGGAGGCACACGGCAGAGAAGGTATGGTGGGATGCCATGGAGGACTCAGGAGTATCCTTCCAACTTTGAAGAGATTTCATTTGTTGTATAGCAAGATTCCATGATGGACGAGTATGCCTCTGGCTTTGTGGAGACACGTGCGGAGAAGGTATGGTGGGATGCCATAATAGAGGATTATTCTGTGAGCTTTGTGGAGGCACATGCAAAGAAGGTATGGCATGATGTCATGATGGAGTATCCTTCTAGCTTTGCGGTGGCACATGCAGAGCAGGTTTGTCGAGATGCCATGGTGGAAGAGTATCCATCTATCTATGAGGAGGCACATGGATAGTAGGTATATGTGGAATTGGTGTTTACTTCTTTGCATGTAATGATCTGAGTATTGTAGAGTACCAGGACAAGTTTATTGTTGGAGGATTGTTTCAAAAGGAGGGAATTGATCTTGTTAAGGCTTTTGCTTAAGTGGATGGAGGTTTTAAGGTTCATGGACGAGATATCCATGCTTACAGATTGAAGAAAACCTTGTTTGGACCGATGAATGCACAGTGAGCATGGTATATCAGGATTGATGAGTTGCTACCTATGCTGGGATTTTTCAGTATTTGTGCAGAGTTATCTTTGGTCCCTTGATAGATCTGATCAATTTGTCTTGGTCATTTATACAGATGAGTTTATCATTGTAGGAAATTTTTAACAACTCATGACGTGGTGTGAGAAGAATTTGGCATGTGAAGTTGACATAAAGAATGTTGGAGGTTGGTAGGTAGCTGTTGAAGTTTTCCTTGTACTGAAGATATTTTAGAGTATAGAAGGGAGAAATGGTCTAGAGGTATGTTCATTTAGATTGAAAGGTGGTCAAGGTTCCTTTGAAGCCCCTAGTAGTTGGAATGTTCAATATGTTAAGAGAGTATCTTTGTTTATTAGAGAACACTTTCTTTGCAAAGAGGGAGTGTTAGATTACCTGTTGCTTGGGAAATATTCTCTCTAGAAGCAGTGGTGTACCCACTGAGCAGTGAACTTTACCTATGCAGCAGGAGAGATGCCTTGAATGTGGACAGAAGTAGGCCTTTTAACAGGAACAATAGTTATAGAGGGTGCGTGCATGTCTCTGGCATGTATGTGCCGTCCACAGAATTTTTCAAGTTTTAACTGTTGTCATGAAATTAGAAAATCATTTCCATCCACAGAGTTTTTTAGTTGTAACTTGTAAATGCTATTGTCATGGAATTAAAATATCACTTGCTTTCTTATTTTAGTTGCTGTTCTAAACTCAGCAGATTAGCTTCAGTTCTATTTTCTGTTGTTTTTCTATTTATGAGTTGCTTTTCCACCTATAGAAAAAGAGCACTAGATAGATAGGTTTCCACTGTTAAAGAGATAGGGCACTGATCTTGAGGAGGGTCAAAGTGAGGTGCATGAGTAGCCTACTCCAGTCAAAGCATTGTTTTAAAACTTGGCTGACACAGACTTGGACTTGGCTTAGTTCACCCTCTAGAGTACCAACACAACATTCAAACTAGCTCGGGGACTGGTTTCGTTCTGAAATGATCTGTTCAATCTATGAATTGGCCAGTTCATTACCAAACCAATCCAAGTTGGCTGCATTTATATTGACTCGACTGAGTCAATACCTATTTGATCCCTAGAGGCCTGTGTTCTTTTGGAGGAAAAAAGGCAATTAATTTTTTTAACCTAAACCTTAGATTGTCTCACCCTAAACCCTTAAAACATACGACATAGAGAACCCATCTCCCCTCCCTTTTTACCTTAGATCTCTCTCATTTAGCATTTGTGAGCATTTAGAGGACTTTGAGCCAGAGGATGGTCCTGTAGCTCATGCCGAAGACTCCATTTTGAACAATGGTGATGAGTTTGATGATTGATCATATTGATTAGAGATCTGTTATTCTGTAGTAGGCCAGTAGCTTGTAGCAGGTTTTTTTTGGACTGTAGTGGCCATTTCATATATGGATTGCAGTCAGTGCCATTTTGATATATTCTCACTTACATGGCATATACATGAGAAGAGAGGCAGGGGCTTTATTGTTATTCATTCAGTTTTCAAAGTGAGCATGGAAATTTTTTTCTTCAGGATTATAAAGAAAACAAATGTGATTTTTGTGCTGCAAATTTCTGTTTTTTGTTGTAATCAGAATTTAGTGAGCTTGTGTGTGTACAGATCTAGCAAAACTAGCAGTTTTGAGAGTTTACTAGGATTTTTTTTCAAGTGTTTTTAGTTTGCAGGTTTGTTTACCATTTATTGAAATTCAACAATAATGATACATGGGCCATGGCCACATGTATAGATTACACTAATAATTACAACAATCTTTGTGGCTTTTGGTGTCTATTCCTTTTTTTCATTAGAAAATTATAAAGTTTTTTGGAAAAATAGGCCCCAATAACCCCAAAGGAACATTTCTAATGCTTGAAACTATGTTACGTGGGAGCTCTCCCCATCCCCTCACTCCTGATCCCAAAGCTCACTCCCAAAATTCTCCTGAAGCACGCTCCCTGTCCATCCTTTATCAGCTACAAAGTCAAGGGATCCCAACTGCAAGCCGTTGTATCCCCCTCATTTGCGTGACCAATTAGATGGATATATTAAACATTGAGCATTTATCATATCATGGCTTACATGGAAGATGTCATGCCTTTATTGGCTTGTGTATAAGTTTTTTTAAATGCATACACACATAATAAACATGAGAGCTTGAGAGAATAAAATATGCCCCATTGAAATAATATTAATAATACTGCAACAGTTAGACCACAGGGTTAGGCCAAGGTAGGCACCAGATACACATACGGAAAAAGAAAAAAAAACAGAAACTTATAAGTTATATTGCTCATAATGTTATATTGTGTATGGCATCAGCTACACTAGAACTGAAATTAGCATTTTTGTTTTATGGCTTGACAGACAAATACAAGTGTGGCAATTTCTCTTGGGACATTCTTTTTACCTCAGATATCACTAATTTTCTTGGACATGCTAAATGTTTACAGGTATGTGTTCTCTTCTCTATTTCGTTGAATGTTCAAAAGATTGATTTTTTATGACAGTGCATTCAGTCCAAAAGTTCTTTACGTTACTCTTAGTTCAAGACAACTGTTGTAGAGTTTATTTCCACTGTTCAAAAAAATGTTCCAGATCTGCACATTTCTAGTTTTACAAGGAAATAATTAGAAGTACGATTCCTGAATTTTTATTTTGCATTATCCTAGATTCTATCTTGTGACTAATAATTGAGTCATCTCAGGTTCAAATTATATAAGGTCTTCCAAGCCTGTATTTCTTTAGGTATTATTGCTCAAGGGAACCATCATTGGGTTCATTATATATGATTATCTTGTTCATCTCACCTTCATTCTTAGGATCAAGTTGTATTATTTTCAAAAGGAATGGTCTAGAATTTTATGGTTGTCAGTTTGATTTTAAGAATGATCAGATATATTCAGGAATGTTTATTTTGGTGTAGCTACATTCACTCTTTGGAGCTTTGTTCAGTCATGGTAGGTTGGATAACAAAAAGAACTATCCAACAAACAAGTTAAAATTATGATAACTTCTTGTAGCTCTAATGATGGTTATACAGGCAATATTCTTTCTGTAGCTGTCCATAACTTTGCTCAATTCTTTACGACTGAAAATCCTCCCATAATAGTATCAAAGGTAATGGAGGATTGATGACTAAGCAATTTGAGTCGGTGCTCGATAAGCATTATCAACTTCTCCTTCATCAAAGCCTTAACTTGAGTGTTGCTAAGTTTAATATGGTATTTCTTAGGTTGGGGGTTGAAGTCTTCTCAAGGGTTCTTACTAAATTTCAGTATTAACTGGTTCCCATCTTTTGTTACCAGAAACACTGTAATTCCCCCATGTTTTAAAATAATGGGAGGAAGAGAAACAAAAAATATCCCTAGAACATCTTTTTGGATGATTTCCATCCTTTTGGTATGAAATATTTAAAAGATTTGATTGTTTTGTTATATTTTGATACGCAACTCCTTTTTAATAATTACAGGGTTTTTGTTTGACATGAACTCCAAGAATGAAACTAGAAACTTAGCAGTGGACCAACAAGAGCACTAAATGGTTTGTTTGTAAAATTGATTACCTTTTTTTTCAAAGGAAAACATATATTTGATATTTTTGGGGAGAATTCCAAATTTACATGGACAAAGCTGTGACCTTTGATTTTCAACTAGAACCAAAACTGAAGAAGGCAATTGATAGGGCAGATAATAAACAGTTATCTGACCATCAAAACAAGACAATTAAAAGACTAAAGACCCCCCTGCAGTAAATAGGTCAATACATCAACAGACTTAAAGTCTTAAACTGAGATTTTTATTGAAGCATAAGATGAACTTTGACCATTGTCACCTTGTCTCTGAATTCTTGGATGATGAGCTCTCCTTCTCTTAGGGAGAGCCTCTAATGACAACACATTGGTCTTGACATTGTATTCCCTATAAATATGCTCATAGGAGATACCCTGAAATCTTAACTTTTCTTCTAATAGCTTGTTAAGCAAAGGATTGAAAGCAAGATTTGAAATTATGCACTCATTATTTCTATTATTATTACTTGACCTGAAGATCCAATAAACCTTTATTATTACTTGACATGAAGGATTACTTATACAAATTATATTATAACTTAGAATTGATACCAACAATCTGAGTTATAGCATACTCTACCCAGAATTAGCTATCGTTGACCATCTGTTTTGTTCATCTTGCAGTTGCATAACTTCATGGATTAATGATGTCATCTTTAGTGTTTAAAGTATGGCTGCCTGCTAAACTTTGTGTGACATTCTAAAAATTATTGCTTTGTAGCCCTTTTTCTATTGTTTGAGAAAACTGTCTTATGAGAAAAGGGCAAGTGCATGGATGTTGGTATAGGTTTACATTTTTAACTTTGTTGCCACAGTTGACGGTTTTGCAGCTGATTCTCAAGGTGAGGTAATAATTAAAGAAAGAGTACGTAAGTGTACTAACTACAAGGTAGTATGTAGATTTTTAATTGTCTAGATAGTGCTTAACTCATGCATTTGAAGGTGTGATCGTTGTCAGGCATCTTTGATCATTTTTACAGTATTGATTGGTACAAGTTGCTATCTATTCTTGTCCTTTACTCAAGATGATTGCAGAAATTTGGAAATGCCATGGCATAATCTTAGAAAAAAATTGGCCAATTGCCATTTTATCTATTAAATTTTTCCATCATGAATATAATTAAACCGGGGGTGGCACTTTCCAGATAAAGTGGTTGCTGCATCAGATCTTGTTTATTTAGGATATGCAAATTTCTATTGTGCAAAATTACCGGGGTTTTGATTTTGATTTAAAGACTAAGAACCAAGGTAGCCACGGTGCATAGGTACTGTTGCAGATGTGATAGTTTTGAAATTTAGGGGTGTGTGTGTGCATCACTTGTATATGTGTGCAGTGTGTGTGTGTGTGTTTGTGTTGACATTCATTATTTAATTTAAATTTTAAAATTTTTAGATTCAATGATTCAAGCTTCAACACTAGTCATAATTTTAAATTTATAAATAACTACAAAACATGTTCATTGACATTTTATCATGAGACATAAATCACTAGTAATTGGTCACTGATCAGTACTGCTTGTTACAAGACCATCCCACGTAGTTTCAGGTATCTATGCCTATTATCATGAACGTCAGCAACTCCTTGATGAACTGAGGATGGTCCTCTCATAAGAGACACACCAAATTTTGTTATGGGATGCTTGGTGCATTCCCCAATAGGTCAATGTGTTTCATTTCACACTTGGGTGCACTCTGTCATGTACCTATCATGGGGTGCATGTACCTGAGGAGTAGCTGTGTGTACCTCGGCTAGTTAGCTAAGATATTGCAAATTATGGATATTTCATGTGAAGAATAGAAAATTTTTGGCAGAATACAAGTTGTTGTATTGGCAATTTGTGAGTCTAACCTTCCAATCTATTCAAATTAAAAAATATCAATGAGTGTTTATTCCATCCACAACTGAGTCTCAACTTCCTTTCTTTTCTTTCCCTAGGGCTTGTATATACCATACAGTGCAGTTTACATTTGAAAATGAAAGCTCCTACTGTATGTATTCTTAATGACCATGCATGTTTAGTAGAGTATTAGAGCAAGCCAAGTTTTCCAGTGTCATTTTTTGGGAATATGTTTCCATGCTATTTGCACTAAGAGAAGTGGAGTGCATTTTATAGTCTGGGTGGGGGTGAATATGATCCATCATCTCTTTATGTGTGTGCACACATAATAGTTTGTAGAATCTAGATGGTGCTATGAATATGGAAAATAGAAC
>LPNX011181234.1:114692-124705 GCA_001517045.1 Pseudotsuga menziesii | reverse complement strand
TTTATGAAAGCATTACTTTCTTAGCAAAAAATTGACTTGTCAAGTTTTTTTCATTGGATTGTCTACCATTGGTATTTGACAATATTGCGTTCTAATTCAATTAGGTTCCACTGCTTGAATTCTTTAAAAATCCAAGCAATAATAACAAGGATCACCAAGATTGCTGTAGGCGTGATGTGTTTTCAAAAGCAGGGACTTCATACATGTATTGTTCTATCACAGATGTTATTATAAAATAGAAATTATCACATGGTTGAGTTCTTCTCATGGTTTATATTAAAATTTGAGTTATCTTAATCATGAGTAGGTTTTATTTTTTAAATGTTGCTTGGATCATAGTTATAGATTGCAATTACCTTCTCTTTGGCCTTTATGGTGCGGTATCAAGTGTTATGTTCAATATTATCAAATTTGAAGTCCTTTATGCAGCTCAATATTTTTTTCAATTTGTGATAAGTCAATGAATCCATGTCAACCTTAGAGCATGTCAAATGGTTGAATTAGATGTTAGAAGAACTGAGGTATTGGGAAATTCAGGAAAAAATATTCAGTGCAAAGTTCGTTCATATACTGCTCGGAAATTATTTCTTGCTTTGCGCAATGCTGCCATTGATTTTTAGGCCTTATGGAGAAGTATTTCATGTTCATGTATATGTAGGTCTGCTAGTTCTAAATGTTTATGCATTTTGAGTACACCTGTTGTTTGTTGAAATTGTTTCTTTTTGCCATGTTAAATCTTATGAAATTACTATGTACATTTTTTAGTTATTTGTTTTTTTGTTTAGCGAGCAACAAAATTTATTGCTTAACATGTGTTGTTTGTAGGTAATCTTATTCGCAGACTTTATAACAACATGAGGAGGTAGGCTGCTGCAGTGTGGATACAGAAGCACGTGCATAGATATAAAGCTCAGAAAGCTCAGAAGCACGTGCAGTGCGGATACAGAAGCATGTGCGCAGATATAAAGCTCAGAAAGTGGGCCATTGAGTATGAAGACCCTGTTGCTGAGGCTTTTCCATTGAGTATGAAAAATCCTCCTGGTGAAGGTTTCAAGCTTTCAAGTATGGTTTTGAAGCTATCGTAGGATCTAAGTATGGCTTAGCATCCGAGTACAAGTGGACTGGTTTAACCATTGTAATATTTTGAAAAGTCATTGATGTACTATATGATTTTCATGTAAAGTTATATGGAGATAGTTTTTGAGAAAAATCATATTTATTGTAATACTTGACATTTTATATAATATAATTTGTGCGATTTAAAACTTATATGTTGTACTTTATATTATTTGTAAGTTTATATTATTTGTAAGTGTTGTAAATAACTAATTAATGTGACATTGCATAATTCACATGTATATTAGATGATGATAAATAATGTATGATTCTTTTTTTAATTTAGACATAATATCATATTAAAAATTTATATTGATTAATAATGGACACCATTAAGACTACAAAAATATAATAACCACACATAAAACAACTAAAAATGACTAAATTAGTGACCAATAAATGAGATTAATGACCAAAATTCACATATAAAATGACCACAAATTGAGATATACATGACCAAACAATGAAATATAAATGACCAAAAAAACGACCAAAATTTGCATATCAATGACCAAAAAACAGTTTTGGTGGCTAATTTACGGTCTTTTATTACGTGACCAAATCTGGTCATATTCTAGTTTGTCACGTGGTCATTAATTTGGTCATAAATGTGGTCATATATTTGGTCATTGATTCAAATATATGACCAAATTAATGACCAAATAAATGACTAACTATCAAGCTATAAATGACCAAAATAAAAATGACCAATTTTGGTCGCGTAATAAAAGACCGCAAATTAGCCACCAACGATCGCCAAACCAAATGTGGTCATTGATATGCGGATTTTGGTCATTTTTTTGGTCACTAATTTCACATTTTCCACTAGTGCCTGAACCACTTTTTGAGGCAACTTTCAACTGGAAATAAATCGACAACTAGAGGTTGGATCGACAAACTGTTGACTCGATTGGTCTCCTAGCATGCGAGTACATCTAGGGGGCCCTCTCCAACCTGTTTGCATTTCTCAGTGACTACATTGTGCACTGATTTCATAAACTATGGTTTTTCTTAGTTTCCTCGAATGCAACTCTTGCCTTGGTGGGACAACTATGCAAAAAACTCCACTGTGGGATTATTGGTAGTGTTTCCATATCGGCCTTTCCCATATATGGCTATAGGAGCCAACAACGTGCAATTATGCTTATCCATTTGTTTTTTCTCTCCAGGACCAAAAGTCACCAAGTGTCCTTGAACCAATTTTTGAGGTGACTTTCAATTGGACATAAATCGACAACCGAAGGTCAGATTGACGAAATGTTGACTCTGTTGGTCTCCTGGCATGCGAGTATATTTAGGGGTCGCTCTCCATCCTGTTTGCATTTCCTGGTGATTACATTGTGCATTGATTTCATAAACCAGAGTTTTTCTTAGTTTCCTTGAATGCAATTCTTGGACCCTAAAAAATGTTTTGTCTTCTTCATATTGTTGTTTTTTTAACATGGATATGGCTATGATGTCTTGCTTATATTTTAAGATTGTGTCTATACTTGGACGGTATGTGGACATTGGAGCTTTATGACGTGTGACATATGATAGGTCATTATTAAACATGTTTTAAGAGAAAGAGGGAGGTATGAGTGTGGATCTTGGTTATGATGCTACTTATCACGTGTGAATGATGTTCTATTTGTTCCTTGTTTGAATAAGAATGTTTTGAGAGAATTCCTTATATGATATATTTATAGTATAAAGTTCCATTTGAAGGAAAATAGTGCACCATCAATGATTGTAGTTTGTTGAGAGAGGGTGGTCTTTACAAATTTCTTGTTGATCAAGTGGAACTTGTACATTCCATGGAATTTATTAGGTAGAGGGAATTTACCTTTATGATACTCTTTCTTGAAAATTCTCTTAGAAAGAGAGACTTGACCTAGCTCAGGTTAGTGTGTCGATTGTCAAAGGTTTTAAGGTGTGTGATAGAGGTTATGATGTTAAAAAGTTGATGATATCCTTACATGGGTTGTTAATTGAACCATGATCTTGGTATTTCATTAAGGATGGATTTATGAAGTTATATATCTTTCTAATTTTCATAGATACAATTCATTTGTCTTGGTCTTGTATGGAGATGTTATTATCTTTGTAGGATGTTTTGAACAACTTATGATGTGGTGTCTAGTGATTATCTCCCATGGTGTTGACTTGAAAAATGATGGATTTTGGAAAGTTGTTGATGATGCAGAGTTATGCTCCTTCATATTCACAATTTCTCAACATTCCTTGAGGTTGAGATGTTGTGATCTAACTAAATGGCAGGTCTAGTGGATTTGCAATGGGATCTTAGTTGTATTGGTGAAAACACTTTCCATATAAGAGGGAGTATCAGCTTTCGAAGTTACTACAAAATCCATTACACTATGTTTTAGGGTGCTTCATGAGACTCGGGGTAAATGGTGTATGATTATCCCTTGGATGCTATGTGACATATATAAATATTAGAGGTGGCTTACTTAATGGTTACTTGATCTTAGTTGGATGAGTCATACATTCTTCCTTGAAATATTGGAGATCTTCAAATAGATAGTAGGATATGTCATGATAAGGTCTATAATATCATAATATCACATAGATGAACCACACATTAAGTATCATTTTAATTAAACACATACTTAATGAAATACATAGATAAACATATATGAGAGGAATATCATAAATATCATGTTCCCGTATAAATTCAACCATATATACAAATTTGAACCTTGCTTTATATTATATCGACATTAAATTTTTACAAAAATGGCATGCCATGGCCATAATACAAAATAGTGGATCATACTTTACATCTCTGTGTATCCAAACAAAATGGTACATGTATGTATCACCCCTATACATGAATTCTATTTATCCCCCCTTTCACTGCCACTGCCAATGGCTTTTGAGAAGTCTATAATTCTTTTTCGACTACTCATTGGTGTTCCCCAGCGCTAAACAAGAAGAACAAATCTCATTTCCAGAGACTGCACACAAACCAAAATTTGTAAGTTAGTTTACCAACCTATAAAAATTCTATGTACATTGATTCAAATTTCAAACCAATATATAACATTTTTACTTAATCTCCATTTGTAAGTGATGGTGGGTCAGGGTGTAACTGCATGTACCATTGGTGCCTCACTAGAAGCGGCCTCGATTGCGTACCCTTCAAGCAGCACTCGTTCACTATCAAGATGCATAAAATAATATATATGTTGATGCCAGCAAATCAATGGGTGCACCAAAAAGATACTTTCATGTACAAAGGAAACTATACTACATGGAGGGACAATGAATTTTTCAAAGAAAGCGAGACATACATTTACCTGGGCGGGGGGAGAGGTGGGTGAGCAACGACCCTGATTGGGTGCTCTTCAAGCACCACTTGCTCACTTTCAAGCTGCATAAAATAATATATATCTCAATGTCAGTAAATAAATGAGTGCACCAAAAAGATACCTCGATGTACAAGGAAAACTATACTACATGGAGGGACAATGAATTTTTCAAAGAAAGAGAGACATACATGTACCGGGGGTGGGGGGGGGGTGAGGTGGGTGAGCAGTGACCCTGAATGGGGTCTCTTTAAGCACCACTCGCTCACTATCAAGATGCATAAAATAATATATATGTCAATGTTAGCAAATCAATGGGTGCACCAAAACAATACTTGCATGTACAAATAAAACTATACTACATGGAGGGACAATGACTTTTTCAAAGAAAGTGAGACATGCATGTACTTGGGGATGTGGGTGAGAAGCGACCCCAATTGGGTGCTCTTCAAACAACACTCTCTCACTATCAAGTTGCATAAAATAATATATATGTCAATGTCGGCAAATCAATGGGTGCACCAAAAAGATACTTGCATGTACAAAGAAAACTATACTACATGGAGGGACAATGACTTTTTCAAAGAAAGCGAGACATACATGTACCTGGGGGGGGAGAGGTGGATGAGTAGAGACCTCGATTGGGTGATATTCAAGCATCACTCACTCACTATCAAACTGCGTAAAATAATATATATGTCAATGTCAGCAAATCGATGGGTGCACCAAAAAGATACTTGCATGTACAAAGAAAACTATACTACATGGAGGGATAATTGGGGAAACAAAGATACAAGATAAGCGAGATATACATATACCTGGGGGACGTGAAGAGGTGTGTAACCAGATGGTGGAAGAATTGAAACCGGACTAAAAGTATGGGCATATGCATTCCTGAGCAAGGCTGCTTGGTGGGCATCTCTATCAAGCATATGTTCCTACGTAAAAAAAAACATAAAGATACAATTAGACAATTTCAAATATTAAAAAAAGTACATGTTGAATCATTACAAGCATAATTAAAATCATACATGTACTTGTGAATCCTCAAGTATTTGAGATGAATTTGTCTTAGATGCTACATACTCATCCTGCCCATCCTACATAAAATATATTATATCAATATTAAGATGTATTAAATGTGACAATCCCTACTATAAATATGTAAATCATGATGATAAATAAAAAAAGTAATGTTCTTATAAGTAATGGTGAAGCACCAAAATTATATGTAACATTTACCGCTACATGCATGTCACGAGCGTTAACTGACGGACTATAGGATTCTGGGGTCTCATTCGACACCAGTTGTAAATGTTTTCACGTAAATTGTTAGATACTTAAAATATATATAATTTATGAAACAATTGAACACTACAATATAAAAATAATAAACTATGTGAAGAACGAGTTTGACTTACATATTGGAGTAACCCATCATCACGAAAATTTGAGGAAGGCCCATAGCATATGTTTCGACAAGTGGTGCATGGATTCGGCATGATGTGACGTTGTGACCCCTTTGCATGTCCACTATGATCTCTAGATCTGGTAGAGTGGAGATACCCAACTGGATCCTCTGTGGGTGATGTTTCAGCCCCAGATGTGTCATCCCTAGCAGTGCTAGGGTCTCGGAATAGTGAAAAAGATGATCTTTTTTAATCTTTAATTTTTTTACATCTTTGTAGCTCATTCGAGTGGAATCGTGTTGTCTTTAGGAATCCTTGTAGGAGCTAATGTTGTACAGTGATCCCCGGGAATTGGAAATTGTATTTGTAATGTTATTTAGGCCCTCTCCCAATGACTATCTTATGTGATATCCCCCTCTAAAAAGTGAACTAAGGCATCTTAATGCACCCAAACGAGCAAGAATTTTGGCATTCCTATCGTTTTCCTCCTCCATTGGTTCAGGGTTTGGATTTGGGTTTGGTTTTGGGTTATTGGTGGTTTGGTTTTGGATATTTTCTTCAAAAATTGTGTTGTTTGTTAATATAAAAACAATAAATTTTAAAATGAATTAATATATCATTCTTTGTTTTAATTAAAAATTTATTAAATTAAAATAAGAAATCAAAACAATTCTTCCCTAATACAAAACAAAAAAACAAAACAATTCTCCTAATCCTAAGCCAAAAAAACAATGCAACTCTTACCTTCCATTTCATCCAAATCGTATTCCCTTTAAGGCTTATGCACTCTAAATCGATCTCCTCCCTCCAAATACTATGCCCTCCAAATCGTCTTCCCAATACTTCCCATTTCCATTCTGTGCATCCTGCAATGCAAAATGAGCAAATAGAGGTCGTGGTCCTCTATTTTTTTTTAAGTTTTACATATCGCAAGTGCAATATATCGCACTTACAATATATTCTAGCTTGGGTATTAAGGAAAGGTTTTCCCAAACCAAACCATCCATAACACATATGCGTTATGGATTTAATTTTCATACTTCCATTTTTTATTTTTATAATGGCACTAAAAAGTGGAACCATCTTCGTGCATGCGCCAATTTTCTATATTTGTTAGCTAGGACCTCAATTGTGATTGTATGGTTGGATGTGAAACTTATCCCTTCCTTGAGCACATTTTATTATTATTATTATTGAATTTGAAGACTGATAATTGTGAGGGTGTATGTTTAGTCTTGTGAAAGGGATCATAGCAAATATTAGAGAGGAGTATAGGCTTCGTAGTAGGAAAAATTGCAGATAGTAGCTATAAACAATAGACAAGTGCAGATCAAAAAGATCAAGAAGAGAATATTTTGAAGGTATGAAATTATCATTTGTGATAATTTTGGTTTTTGATGAATGATGATAGATAATAGGTGCCTTGGATAACTGTGAGAGAACAAGTTTGTTCCTGAAGAAGAAGATATTTTGAAGATAGTAGTGGAGATATTTTCATCCAACTGTACAAGTGAAAATTCTGAAGGTATGGACTATTTGATGTTTTTATTCTAACTCTGGTTACATGAATTTGTCAGTAGCAAAGAACATAGAAGTTCTTGAGAAGGAGAAATTGATAGATAGAAAATTTCATCTAGAGGGGATGTATCAAGGATAAATTTATTCTTGATAAAGAGTTAGTGAACTCTTAGAGGAAAGAGGAAGTAGTGGCAGAACCTGAGAAATCCAATAGAGGTTGGACAAGAGAGGACTAGTGCATGTTCTTGTTGCCGCCTTTCACACACTTGGGTCACGTGGTAGAAATATTCAAGCCACTCGGTGTGTCCTTGGGGGAAAGTCTCGAGTCAAGGATATCACCTTGTTCTTGACTCGTTCGTTTAGGCTCAACTCCTAATGAAGCCAAGGGGGGTAGACCCTATTAAGTTACTAAGGAAAATTAGTTAGTGTTGTGATGTTAAATTGAATGAGTTGCTTAGGAGTTTGCAATTTAACTATAGATAATCAAAGATGGCAAGATATAAAAGATGAACACACGAAAGCACAATGCTGAGACACAATATATATATATATAAAACAAGAAAATAACCAGTGCCTTAGAATGGAGTCAGAAAATAGAAACAATGTACTTGCATGTGCTTGGAGTGAGTGTTTTGCGATTGCCTCTTGGTATATTTTAAGTTAAAATTGAAGTGTGAGTTGATTAAAATTAGGCTAAGGGGGGACTCCAGATATACCCGAGAGTACTTGGAGTATGTCCAAAACTAAACCTTCACGGCTACCCACAAGGAATATGTGGGCTGAAATGGAGTCTCTGGGGCTATTGTTCGTAACGCACCCGTTAGGGTGTGACAGAGATCGGTGCCCCGAGGTCACTTTTCAGAATTTCCCACTTCCTTTGAGTATTTTGCCATCGTAAAGGTTTGACTCTCTAGGTGTTGGATTTTCACCTGATGGTTTGTAAGTTGGGGAGAGTGAGTCCTAATTATACTAGTCACCCAATTTATTTTGATATAGCTTGACTGATCAGACGAACTGCAGCCAAGTGCAGAGCATACACACTGGAGTCTTGTCAATTTTAGTAAGTTTTAAACTGGATGTTCTTGTTTAAAAGAAAACCCTCCAGGAACCTCTTTCGATCCAAGTGGATCTCAATCAGGGAATCGAGGAGGGTTTAAATTTATAATTGCTAATAAACAAATGATAGAAAAAAGAAAACAGATACGCAATTCTATTTTCTTAATTAATCCTACCACGAATCTCTTCCCCTTTTGAGTCAATCGGGAAATCGTGGGGTAAGTATTACGATTACTTTGAAATGTAAGATATGGAGTATGGAATTAATAATGAAATATATTATACTACCCTGCATATTAGATCAATACTATTTTGAAAAGAAATGAGCAAAAAGTAACAAAAAGGACACTGACGCAAATCCCCCCAGGGGGGATGGGGAATGGGCTCAAAAGAGCCTATTCAAAGAATAATTTTATTAACAGAAGTTACAGTATCAGGGAACTGATATATCAGAAAATTCTTGGTCCTTATACAGGTTGAAACCAAGATCTTACAATTATGCAAAAATTTTAAGATTTTAGTGAAAAGGGAGACCCCTGGGGGGATTAACGCTCCTGAGGCCACTTCGGACAGCATATTCCTTTATTTTATGTCAGACCTGATAAAATAAAGAGAGCATGTTAAAATAACATATGCCCAAAATAACTTTAAGAGTACCTTTGGATCAGCCTACCTTATCTAAAAAAAAATGAAGTTAAAACTAGCTAAACAGGCGAAAAAGGAACCAAGGAAAGCAAGATTTCATTGGGATATTGGCTTTCTGTTTGTGTAGCCAATGAAATATGCACTGATATTGCAGAATATTAAATTTTATAACAGCAAAGGAAATCTAATGCATGCGATCGACAAGTTTTCTTTAAATTTTCATGCAAAAATGGACGATTTCCCTAAGGCTAGATCTAGAATGCTTATGAAACTTTTTTAACTGCAAGATATAGAATATAGTATTTGATAAGATAGATCTATGTTGGAATTACTTTTAATATGATATATCTAAGCAAAATCAAAGCTACGAACAGAGTAACCGGGTAAAAATGTTGATTTTTTTATAGAAATGAGAAGAAGAGGAGAGAAGCTCAGATCGTTGCTTGAATGGAGCAAGCTGAAAGGAGGCCCTTTTGTGGAGTGCCGAGGGACAAAGTATTGAGATTATTGGATAGGAATGGAGTCAATCTAGATCCACACCTTCATCCAATCAGGAACCTGCAACTAAATAACACAAGCCTGCACACATCTCGTGAGATCTGGATATAGATGCATAAAGCAACAAAAATGAAAGATTATGCAGAAATAACCTTATTTAAGCATATAACTGAAATTTTTGAGCATACATCATATGGATAAACAAGATCAATCAATCTATCTTTCCTAGTTTACACCCTTACTAGATTCAGCCGAATCCTTGAAGCCAGAACACAGAAGCAACACAGAATTTGGCAAGAAATTGCAGCTACCACATCAACATCATAACACTGAGAATCCACACATACACATGGACTACACAGTATAGCCTCCAAAGCTTCTTTATTCACAAATGATGATCAAATACAGAGTTACAATGGCAATCCCTTCAATCCAGCTCTAACTAGCTTGGAAGAGGGAG
>LPNX011181234.1:80674-114503 GCA_001517045.1 Pseudotsuga menziesii | reverse complement strand
CCTGAGTGATGGAAAATCACTCAAAACTAGGAAATAGTGGGTCCATGGGTTTACATGGTGCTCTTAGCTTGGAAATGAGCACCTACATGAATGAAACTGATTATTTGGCCCACTTTTATTACAAAATCAAATTTTCCAATTAAACTAATAAAAAATAGCCTAAGTTTTGGAAAAATTAAATTTTAATAAAAAACACCCAAAAAACTAAAAAATTGAAAAATTGAAAAACACCTAGGGGGACTTAGACATGTTCATATGACTCGACCATGATGTATAGCATGCTTATACATTGACACATAGACTCTAATAACCTCAATAGGCCTAAATGCCAAGCCGACCACCCCGACTTTGGAGGTATGGAGTGAAAAACTCAGAAATTATCAGTCGTTTGTTCAACAACCAATAATAACCAAGGGAAAAAACACCCTGGGCTGATCGAATTGACAAATAAAGTCTAAGAGACCAAGTCTTTTACAGACACTATCATGCTAGAACATTTATTACAATTCCCCATGGGGTATGAACATGTGATATGATACAACAAGCACTTCCCCGAAGTACTTCCAAAGGTCTTTTGAAGTCCGAACAAGTTATCCTTGTTCGGTTCACCAGGCTCACTTGATCAAAAACCACTAAGTACAACTTAGGTGGTAACAGTTCTCAAAAGGAGGAGTGTACCTACATAATCCAAGAAGAGAAAAGGACATGCTCAAAACGTTCTAGTGAGAGGACTAGAGATACCAAAAGGACAAACTCAAGGAGAGATAGCTTGTTGAGGTATAGAAGACAAGTATGGAGACTTGTTGGAGGTGAAGGCTTAGTTACAGTCCATAAGTGAACATGATGAAATTCACAAAAGAGGAGAAGGAGACAGGGACAATGAAAACTGAAGGTCATTGCAGGGGTTCAAAGAAAAGCCACATCAGAAGAAAGAAGAAAGAGAATCAAGAAGAATGTAACAGATAATTGCTAGAGTTAGCAAGAGACATTTTGTGCTTTGAGAAGCATATGAAAGAAGCTGACGAAGAAGAGAAACAGAGGTATGGTTGTGTCATGAAAAGGGAGGTAATATGGAATTCACTACAATTGAAGCTACAACAAAAGATGTTTGCTGGATTGAATAAAGAACTCAGAGAAGTTGAATCTGAGATGGAAGTTTCATATTGTGATCCTGAACAAGGTCCTTTGCTTGGAGAGGATGGTGAAGCAGAGAAAGAGAGACTAGTTGAGAGTCTCATGAATTCTGTAAAGAGTATAAATCAATTTATGGAGGATATGATTGTGAGGCCAAATGAGACCAAAAGGTCTTATGTTTCTTAGATTGATTATTTGTTTGTGATTACAATTTTTGTTGCAAATGATGGGCAGTCTTTTGAAATTGTCTTAAAATTTGATGAAGTCATATATGATGAAGCAAGTCTCTAAAATGAGGAAAGGTATGAAGTATTGAAGCAAAGGGAACTCATCGATGAGTTTCTTTATGGAGGAACACAGTCAGCTGAATATGATATGAAGGTATAGGAAGAAAAATAAATGTACAAAGACATTTCTACAAGGAAAAATCAAGGTTTTATTATGATGAAGGAAAGAGTTGAAGAGTCACCTTGGTCTGTCATGAAGTATGAAGAAGCAGGTGATGGTGAAAGGGATATAATGTTGTGTTCAGACCAACACAATAGGGGGATTCCAAAGGAAATATCAATAGGGACTTTAGATTCTCAAGTGTTTGAAACTAATTATTGGTGTATGACTGCAGGTATTGAAGCACACTTAAAAGATATGTCTATGCAGGTTGTGAAGCATAGGATGCATTCTTTTGGGAATAAAGAAAAAATCAGAATTAGACCATTGAAAGAAGAATATGTTCATTGTTGTGAAGCATAACATAAAATAATCTTGGAAAAATATGGTGCAGAAGAAGGACTAGATGAAAGTCTCGTGAACTCTTGGGAGAGTTCAGATAAGCAAAAGAGTATGCTAATAAGAGGGTCAATGGGAGATAAAAATTTCAATATTTTTGAAATAAATGAATTGTGTATATTTACAGGAATAACATGTGATGAACCTTGTGAGCTTGTTCCATAGGTAAATGAAGAAGGAGACTATCCATGTATTCTTGACATAGACCAAAACCAAAAGTTTGTTCTGGGATTGAAGGATGAGATGGCATGGTCTCGTGGAGATAAAAAAAAGAACACTTTCATATTTCGATAGTGGTGTTACTGACAGACTGGGGAAGAAATATTTCATCACACAAGAAGAGATTATATTGTCTCAAAAGGGTAATCATTTCCGAAAATATTTTGTTGTTACAGAGTTGGATAGTGAAGACAAAGGAATATTTTCTAACATCAGAAAGTATAATGAAGAGTTAGAAATGCTAGAATATTGGTTGATCAATCCAAGGATTGATAAATATGACTGGTTAATTTTTGGTTGCAGCATTGGAAAGGAGTAGATAGCAATAAAAAAAAATAGATTATCTTGTAACTTAGCGGATAGCAACAGAGAGTCAAGAGGACAACCACAGTTTCAAGAGCAGAAGATGCAGGTGGACATGGAGATTGAAGAACTAAGGTTTCTAATGGCGAAGATGTCTCAGAAAAGGCATGATGAAAGAATGAATATTTTCATTAGTAGAGAAAATAGATAGAACAATGGCAGAAAATAGATGATAATAAAATATTGTAGAAGCAAGGCTAGTGGAGCATTGCAACAATAGATATGGAAACTAAGATAACTGAATATGTCAAAGATAGAACAACATGATGAGATGGATGATCAACTATAGATGTGTAAATTCAATTCTGTCTGAGTGTGTGATTTCATGAATTGAATGCTTGATTGAATCTCTGTAAATGAGTGATAAGCCTGTGTAAATTAGGGCTTCTAAGGGGGAGTGAAAACAGAGATCGATTGATCAATTCTCTGATCAATCGAAGGAAGAATTAGATTAATAAGACTCTGTGAATGGATTTTATCTTGAATTAACCTTGTTGCAGGTTCAGGATCTACATATCAATCACTGGAAGAATCGATGAAAACTGAATTTTAAGTATGTGCAAGATTGAATGGTCAAGATCCATAGCTCAGATAGATCTACAGCTAAGGAGAGATATCACAAGTTAGAATTGTGAACAAGATAAAAGAGAAGTTGGATTTTCGATCCAGAAGTCTGGAAATTGGAAGGAAGAAGGTGGAATTATGTTGGTTGTAAAATATCAACGGTTGTGATCAATTTTCGCAAAGAGAAAGTATGGATCCACAAGTGAGTTCAATATTCGTAGTTTGCAACAAACCGATGGTCAATAGTGAGGCTGCAAAGGATCGATGGTGTGGAAGATTTGAAGTGTGGGAAACCCAACATAAAAAATAAGTTTGAATGAAAATCTGATTTCCGTAATCCGCAACAAAAAGGGAAGTACGGAAAGGTGCATGCGGAAGGAGAAGTGATGGTGCGGAAATGCATAAGTCCGAAAATTGGAAAAGTGAATTTTTCAATTTCTGCATTCCGCATTGCAGAAAATGTGAGTGCAGAAATCCCGTGGAAGAAGGGAGTGTGCAAAAAGATTGAAAGTGCGGAAAGTAAGAAGGTGGAACATATAATTGGGTTCTGGGTTACGAAATAATGTTTAATAGAACAAGTTGGCTATCAGGAAGGGTTCAAAGTCCCTCCATGCTCTAAATTTAATGTGTTTGAGCTCATGGATGGAAAAATATGCCACCAAGGTGGGGTTGGCATCATGTGTTATCATAAAAAAATGAGACGAAGTTTTAATTCATCAGATACATTGTCATGTAAGGTAAAAATTTCAGTACATAGCTACTGATGAGAAAATTCCAAATGTGTTTCCAAGCCTCGATTAGTGACTAAGTTTAGATACTTATGAGTTAAGCTTGGTATGGAAGAAAATTCCTGTTATAGCAAAGAATGTCTCCTTTCCTGAGAGGGAGTGTTGATTGTACAACATTAGGAGTCATTTTGAGGACTTGTGTTGTATCAAGTTGGGACTTATTGTTGTATCATGTCCTATTTATATCCTCACGTGTTGAGGTGGGATGATAGTATTATAGTTTTGTGTTGTATCAAGATTGTGGACTTGTGTTGTATCAAGTTTGGACTTGTGTTGCATCAAGTCAATGATTCTCATAGACAGTAACCTATGAGATGGATCTCCATTTGTGGAGATGACCTTGTGTTATGTCAATATTGATGTCTTGTGTTGTATAAAGACTAGAGACCTCCATTTGTTGAGGTGGCATTATTTACTTGGTAAGGAAAAAATATTGTGTGATGTATTACTAGTCATCATCACTAAGTGCTACAAGTTTCCTTTAGAGATTATCTACCTCTAGAGTGATTTACTTTAGCATATGGCTATATGAACCAGGGTAATATTGTATCATCATCAGCACATGTGAAAATTCTTGTATGTATGATATGATAAGATGGATAAATAATAAATGCACACATGGACCATACAGTAAATTTTAAATGATAAAGAGGTAAGCACTGAGAGAGAATGGATTCAAATTTCCTAAGTATACCTCCAGTGAACTTGAATTGATAAGGCTTTAGTTAAAAACCTTAGTTGTAATAATCATGAATTATTTAACTAAATTGATCCATGCAAAGATTAATAATAGTATACAACATGGATGGCACTAAAAGTGAAGCATCATGAAATTTAGTTAATCTCCTAAACTAGTGAGAATGCATTTAGTTAAATATTAAAGTTTATTTCAAAGTCAATTAGCATTCAGTTAAAGCTATTCTTGGAAGGTATGGTGCATGTCTTATGCATGAATTAATTATTACAAGAAGGAAATTTGAAATTGATGTTCACATGTTCACTAGTGTCAAGAAAACATCGCATGTAATGAGATTTTACTTGTTATTAAAGTGTTGGGAACTTGGGAAGTTCATGACAGTTGTTGTATATAATCTCTCTTCTTTATTGATCCGTGTTCACACTTATCAAGAAATATTCTAATGTGTTGTAAACCATTCGCTGCAAATATATATACCATACTAAAAGAATTATTGGGTTTTTCATCCTCCCTATTTGGAGGGTTTTCCGATGGTATATATTGTCTCGTGTGGATGAATGCTTCGTGTGATTAATGTCTCTATGAGATTCATATGTTTAGTGATTGATTGATAAAAGTTTTAAAGTTCAAGAATCTCCATATTTTCTCAAAGTATTAACATGGTATCAGAGCTTAGGGAATGAAGGATATGCGTTTGTGCATGCAACTAGAAGCCTACGTGATCCTAAGGTCTTGAGCAAAGTTCAAGCACGACGAAATCAATCTCTGTTTGATTAAAAAACATCTCGAGGGCGGTTCAAATTTCAAAACATGGAAGGGAATGGTATTGGACATATTGGAGGAATATGACCTATATGGGATTCTGTTCACAGTGGTGGAGGAGCCTACATCCAAGTAGGGCACATCATCTTCAAGAAGAATCAATATTGCTAGTATTGGAGTAGTAACAGAAGAAGATGATCTTCTCCAAATCACTTGATAGATTCCCATCCTCATTGGATACATTATTGGCTCTTGTAAATGTCTGAGAAGAGAATCCCAACTTCAAGAGGTTGTGGAATGATTTCATTCAAGAATAAGGGTGAAACTAGAGCTAAACAATGTGTACCAAAGAGGAGAATCTTTCCGTCGTGGCAAGAATGAAGAATGGGAGAAAAACCATTCTCTCAAAGAAGTTTTATTACTTGAAAAAATGTTTGACAAAGGCTTTGAATTAGGAGTTCAAAGCAAAGAGAAAGGGTGAATATCGGGTTCATACTTCTACAATAGTAGAATAAGGGTAACCTTCTCAGAAGAAATCATCCAATGAAAAGGATGGTGACCGAAAGGATTATTTCCTTTAGAATGTTTCAGTAGAAGAACATTCTCTATGATCTTGCATGGGACCCTAATCTCCATGAAGAGACTCTCTACATCCTACATGCACTTAAATTTCAAGAAGATCAAGATCGAGGAACTCTAGTATTCTCTGCAAGGATGCAGAGATCAAGAGGGAGCATACAAAACAATAAAATATGAGTACCTGTATTTTTTATATTTTATTATAAAAATCAGATTTAAAATGTTTTGAATGTGTTTCATTATAGTCATATAGAAATCTAAGTTCGTGGATTTGGAATTATGATATAATGTGTTGAGCATGGACATTGTTGTTTGTATTTTATTGGAATGTTGTAGATCCCATGAAGTACATATTATAAGATATGATATAGGACTGATATCGGACTCATATAGACTTATATAGGACTGATATAAGGTTGCATAAAACTTTCATGAGAGCCGCATATCAGGATGCAATTTTATGATATATATGGGTTGCAAATAAAGGTTGAAATTTCAATATGAATATAAGACTGCATGATTATTCATGAGTTATGAACATAGGGTTTCATGATTGTTCTTACGATATGAATCTGGGGTTGTATAAATATCCTTGATATCTGAATATAGGACTGATACAGGGATACAAAACATCAGATGAAAATTGAATGGGGTTATGTCGAAACATTGTTTTAAAATGTATACATAACTTTTGGCATGTCCCCAATCAAAAAATTTCCAAATAATACTATTTGAAAATAATGTTTCACCATAGGTTGAGATGGAGACATAAATTTTCTCGTAAGGGGCTATGGGACCCAAAAGGAAATTAGTTTACCATATTCAATAAATGATGGAAGATTCTATGACAAGTATGAAAAAATTAGACCTGATTTATGACATATGAAAAATATGACATGTCAGGGTTAAAAATATCCACCAAGGGGTCAAATTTGGGAGTTAGAGGAAGCCATTAGAACTGAGGAAATAATTGGAGCATGAAGAGGAAGACAAGTGTCATGAGAGTTACCAAGCCACTAAGATGAGTTGGAGGAAGCTCATGAAGGGAAATTGGAACTTAGGAGCCCTCATGAATTTTATAAAAGGATGTCATGAGGAACGATAATATATTTTGATCATTTTTTAATTGACCTTTGCCATTTTAGAGAGCTTTTTCTTGTCCATTGCACAGTGTGTGTTCACTCCTTTCTTGTGAACCAATTTCGAGGGAGTTGGAATCCTTTCCAAGTTGGTTGATGGAGAGTCCATTCATACCTCTCACGGGATATTAATGAAGTATTTTTATTTTCAGGTTGAAGGTCCTACATTCAAATTCTCATCTATCTCCCCATTCTCTCATTCCTTCTTCTCCATTTCCCCACACTCACAATTGATGGTGCACTTGTTGGAGTGATTCTTGCGTCTTACTGATGATGATTTATGAAGTATGGATCTGTAATATCATCTGCATATTCTATTTAAGTATAAATATTATAAATACATGTATGGAAGTATCGCATTCCCATGCTCTTGAATAACTAGTTTAAATGGATTTGGCTTCAATATTGAAGTAGCTTTATATCATATTTGTATGAGGACATTTATATGAGTTTTATGATGATGGGGAATAAATATATGATGTATGGATCTGTAGTATTATGTCCAAATTCTCTGTAAGTCTAATTTTCAGATATACAAGTATGAAAATCTTGCATATTCATGCCCTTGTATCACTAGTCTTCATGGATTTGGCTTCAATGTTGAAGTAGTTTTATGCCAGATTTGTATGAGGGATATTGTATGAGTTTGATGATGTTGGGAAAGCCATATATGATTTATTACTCTGTAATTTAATGTCCACATACTCTGTGGGTCGAAATCCAATAAACTCATGTTTGAAAAGATTGTGTTCCCGTGCCATTGAATCACTAGTTTCCATGACTTTAGCTTCAATCTTGAAGGAGTCTTGTATCAGATTTGTATGAGGGATGTTATATGAGTTTGATGATTTTTTGATAGACATATATGATTTGTTACTCTTTAATTTCATGTCCCTTTTATATCTGGGTCAAAATCCAAGAAATCCATATGTGAAACTCTTGCAATTCCATGCTATTGATTCACTAGTTTTAATGTATTTGACCTTCATACTGAATGAGTTGTATACCAGACTTATAAGAAGGGATTTATATGATGTTTAATACTATTAGGGAATCCATTTGTATTTTGTATATGGTCCCTATATGTCACATCCTTATCTAAACCTTTAACTCCACCTTTTATATGTCAAAATCGAGTTAGTTATGCAATTTCCCCATAAGCAATTTCACTGAAAGTTACCCTACAAATGTTGCAGACCATAATACATTTGCATAACCTAATAAAAATTATTAAGGATAATAATTTATGTATGATACTCATTCCCATACTATTTTCTTAAACTTTGGAGGGTCATTATTGATTTGGAGAGCTAGTTTGGTGATTACCTCAAGGTGATTGCAGAGAAGAGCATAAAAAGGAAAGTGAATAGAAGAACATAATCCTTACTGGTGGGGGTTGTGCAAATAAAAGAGAATATATTGATGGATCATTGAACTATGAAAGAGTACCTTCTGATGGGTGATCACAACTCTATGTTGGTGACATAGAGATTGGATTTTAAAATGTTGCTGCAAGACAAATTTCTCATAATCATGAATATGAAGACCTTTTGACAGATAATGGAGAACCAAGATCAAGTTCCCCATCACCACTTGAACTTCAAGAAATTGATCAAATCAAGAAGAAATAAGAAGAGGAGGTTCACTCCCATGAACCATCCTTCATTGAATGGTCTTTGAGGATGAGTGAAAGAGATATCCAAGAGGCCCTTAGAATACTTCATGACACTCAAGCATTGGTATCAAATTCTTGTTGGAAATTTTCTTCATTGGAGGAGCCATCCTTCCTTGAAGACATGGAGAAGATTCAAAGAGAAATGTGCAAGATCAAAGGTAATTTCATGTCTTTTCTTTTTGATAGAAAAAATGTGATTGAGCTTAGTGAATGGTTACATGAATACTACTTGAAGAATAATGAAGATATTCATAAGCTCAAAATTCAAAATAAGCAACTTCTTGAGAGGTTGCAAGATACTTGTTATTCCTCCTATGTTTCATATTGTCATATAGTAGATTACTTGGAGGATTCTCATGACATGATGGATCATGAGAAACATTAAAAATTGTAGGTTCTTGATGTGTTTGAACATGATATTGATGAGAGCCAATCACTAGTAGTGGTGGAAGAGGAAGTTTATTTGCTTCTTGAAAATGGTTACACACGTTTTGAAGATGTGCATGATTCCACCACCTTGGAACCAACCCATGAGGAAAGTTTTTCATTTTTAAGGGAGGTGCATGTTCCTACCCTTATGGATCCTTCACATAATGAAATTTTTTCACTTTTTGATCATTTGGGTGATTTGGTTCTTTCTCCTACATCCTACAGTTCCAAATTTCGCAGCATTCATCCTAATGAAGTATGGGTGAAAGGTTTCTTTTTTACAGTGCCACATGAAGAGTATGGAATTTATATCTCTCCTTTTGATGATGAAATGATTAGAGAACCATATTATTTACATTTTTAGAAGCATCTTTTTTTACATTATGATGATACACATCTACATGGGTGCACCTATGATGTTCACTTGAGTCACTTGGAGACTCGTGAATTTCCTTGCTCCTTGCCTAGTCTATTTGATGTTGGAGGAACTTCATCCTAGACTTGGGTGAATATATATATGATTGAAGAAAATTATTGTTGGAAGCAACATAATATGTTATTTCATGATGATATACATATTCATGGGTGTATTGATGATACTTATTTTATCCACTTGAATTCTTCATGTTTTCTTTGCTCCTTACTTGGTTAAGATTTTGGCGGAGGTTATTCATTCACTTCTTGGATGAAAGAACACATGGATTATTATATTGATGCACATTATATATTTTTGGAGTAGAATGATGGTACATGGGATCCTAATCTATGTCATTAGAGTAGATCTCATATAATACTTGATTCTTGTGTGTATGGGCCACATGATGATCTACTTACTTGGATGTACAAGAACTTTCATGATTCTTTGATGAGGTACCTTATTGATGTACATTTGTATGATGTTGTTTTGTACTTTACTGATCTATATTTTGTACTCATGATGTTTGTAAGGGTTCAATACAAGCAATGGGATCCTGGAATTGCTTGGTTTCATCTCACTTGGAGTAGCAGTTCGATTGTTGGTTTGAGAAAGAAAACCAACCTTCAATTGTTTGAGTTCATCTTTGTAGAGGAGTGTTCCATTTTCCTATGTGGGAGACCTTTTGAGAGATGGATTCAATTTTCACATGCTTTTTTTTCATGGGATTTCATCATATAAATTTCACACCATGCATGTATTAGGATCATATGGAACCCTGGGATCATTTATGGTCTCGTCGGTTTCAATTGTGGGGAAAACAAGTAGCATTGGAGATTTATTCACCACTTGAGAAGATGATTGTAATAAGAGTAGTGAAAAAACAAGCATGGTGGTTCGTCTCTGAGATTTTATTGGAATATTAATAAACTCAAATTTGGTAACTCAACACCAACTTCAAAGAATTATATAGAAGCAAAAAGAGGTGAGAGTTCAGAAAAGGTTTCCAAAATATGGAGGTAAAGGTTATTTGCACAAATTTGTTTTTTATGGATTTGATTAATCCTTTTGGTGTTAGTGGTGATGTTACAGGATATATCAATATGCACAATCCACATATCTTTACTTTTTGGAACACAAAATTGCAATAAATGAGTTCCACGACTCAAGTTGCAGCTAAAGAAAATCAATGAGCAGAACCATAAGAGAGCACTTGGTGCAAGGGAATGAGTACCAAATGAGGATGCCACTTGGGAATATAAAAAAAATTAGCATACAAACTTGGAATTGCTTGAGGACAAGCAATCTTGAAAGGGGAGCATTTGTCATGTCCCCAATCAAATAATTTCCAAATAAGACTATTTGCAAATAATGTTTCACCAACCTACTAGTTCAATAGGTTAAGATGGAGACATAAATTTTGTAATAAGGTGCTATGGGACCAAAAAGGACATTAGTTTACCATATTCACATTTAAATGGGTCAAATAAGTGATAAATGATAATAAAATAATGTGGCATGGGTTCATGAAGACACTTGGAAGATTGTGAAGACTTTGGGTGACTAGATTCGCCACACACTTGGCATGATATTCATCCAAATTCGAACACATGGGTAATGTAACATTGTTGGATTATAATGTGGTGTCAAATATCATATAATGAGACAAGGAATTAAAATTGGTAAAGGAGGGCACGGGGACTTCACTTAGTGAACATCTCACATAGCACGTGTGATCGTGGGATATTAAAGAATACCCTTAATTTTGAGAGATATTGACCCAAACACTTTTTGTTGAAACCCCCTCCCAATATTTAAAACCTCCTCCCCACCCATTTTTATACCTCAATCCTTATAAACCACCCTACCCACTCCCACCTTAAACCCCTCATCCCCCCAATACCTGCAATATATTGGTTCGATTTTTGATAATTTTAAAACCCACAATATGAACTAATGTGATAGGATATTGGTCAACAAGTGAATCCCCCATGAAGGAGGGTAACTCCCATGGAAGAGGAAGATACTAGAAGATAATGTGTGCCACTTGGAAGGAGATTCTATGCACTCTATGACAACAAATGATGGAAGATTCTATGAAAAGTATGACAAATTCAGACCTTATTTATGACATATGAAAAATATTACATGTCAGGGATAAAAATAGCCACTGATAGGTCAAATTTGGGTGTTAGAGGCAGCCATTATAATTGGGGAAAGAATTGGAGCATGAAGAAGAAGACAAGTGTCATGAGAGTTACTAAACCACTAAGATGAGTTGGAGGAATCTCATGAAGGGAAATTAGAACTTAGGAGGCCTCATGATGTTAATAAAAGGATTTCATGAGGAATGAGAATATCTTTTGATAATTTTTTAATTGGCCTTTGGAATTTTGGAGAGCTTTTGCTTGTCCATTGCACAGTGAGTGTTCACTCTCCCTGCTTGTGAACCAATTTCAAGGGAGTTGGATTCCTTTCCAAGTTGGTTGATGGAGAGGAAATTAATAACTTTCATGGGATATTAATGAAGGAATTTTATTTTCAATTTGAATTTCCTACAGTTGAATTCTCATCTATCTCCCCATTATCTCATTCCTTCTTCTCTATTTCCCAGCACTCACAATTGATGGCGCACTTGTTGGAGTGATTATTGTGCCTTGCTGGTGATGGTTGATTCCCAAGATTTGATTTATGATGTATGGATATATAATATCATATCCATATTC
The DNA here is from genome assembly GCA_001517045.1 of Pseudotsuga menziesii. Taxonomy (NCBI): domain Eukaryota; kingdom Viridiplantae; phylum Streptophyta; class Pinopsida; order Pinales; family Pinaceae; genus Pseudotsuga; species Pseudotsuga menziesii. The sequence continues at coordinate 102,227 of LPNX011181234.1, read as the reverse complement.
TTTTTAATTATAAATCTCATAAACACATGTATGAAAGGCTCGCATTCCCATGCTCTTGAATAACTAGTTTTCATGGATTTGGATTCAATATTCAAGTAGCTAATTTATATCAAATTTGTATGAGGAAATTTATATGAGTTTTATGATGATGGGGAATAAATATATGATATATGGCTCTGTAATATTATTTCCACATTCTTTTTAAGTCAAAATATCGGAGATACATGTATGAAAAGCTTGCATACGCATGCCCTTGTATCACTAGTCTTCATGTATTTGGCTTCAATCTTGAAGTAGTTTTATACCAGATTTGTATGAGGGATATTATATGAGTTGGAAAATGTTGGAAAAGAAATATATGATTTATTACTCTGTAATTTAGTTTCCATATCCTCTGTGGTTCTAAATCCAATAAAATCAGGTGTGAAAATATTGCATTCCCATGCCATTGAATCACTAGTTTCCATGACTTTAGCTTCAATCTTGAAAGAGTCTTGTATCATATTTGTATGAGGGATGTTATCTGAGTTTTATGATTTTGTGACAGAAATATAGGATTTTTTACTCTTTAATTTCATGTCCCTATTCTATTTGTATCGAAATACAAGAAATCCATATGTGAAACTCTTGCAATTCCATGCTACTAATTCACTAGTTTTCATGTATTTGACCCCCATACTGAATGAGTTGTATACAATACTTGTATGAAGGGATTTATGTGGTGTTTAATACTGTTAGGGAATCCATTTTTATTCTGTATATGGTCCCTATATGTCACATCCTTATCTGAACCTTTAACTCCACCTTTCGTATGTAAAAATCGAGCTAGTTATGCAATTTTTCCATAAGCAATTTCATTGAAAGTTACCCTACAAATGTTGCAGACCATAATCCATTTGCATAAATCAGTAAACATGATTAAGTATATTCATTTATTTCTGATACTCATTCCCATACTCTGTTCTTAAATTTTGGAGGGTCTTTATTGATTTGGAGAGCTAGTTTTTTTGGCCATCACCCTTGAGGGGATTTGAACACAATTTCCTAGTAATTTTGGTATTTTTGTAATTAGCCCCAAACAAGTTTGCAGAGGTATAAAGACTAATAAAAAGTCTCCACAAACCACCTTGGGATTTTTTAAGATTCACCATACCATCTCCTTTCTAATTTGGGACCATTTGGTGAAAGTTGGAACCCTCTAGAGTCATGATTAGTTAAGCTTGAATTTTGCCCAATTTGTGCATTTCTCCAAAATTCCGAAAATGGGACATTAAAACCTTATGAAATCATTGATAGTATATTGGAAGTATTTATGTGATTGTATTTATTTATTATGCAATGTTGTTAAACAATAAATAACTTGTCTTGTAGGTAAATAATATTCCCTGACCTACAAGTGAAGAATGACATGAATGCGGAGTCATCCTGATGTGTTATCTGGAAAGAGAGAAGATTGGGAAGTTCCTATGGTTATTAGGAAGAATTCAGAATCGAATCCCTAATACTATCTTGAGATATGTGAAGAATCCTGAATATATTTAATTTGTTTTAATCACATAGTTAATTTATGTGATTTATGTGAAGGCTCCTGAAGATATTTAATTTAATTTATATTTAATCATGTGTCAAGAAGAAATTAAAAAATAGATGAGAATGAATATCCGTGGTGGAGGATCTATATTATGATTCTCACATCCTGATGGTGAGAGGGAGAAGTTAGATTCATTAGCTCCCGAATAACATGTGAAACTGGTTGATGTATCTCCTGTTAAGAGGATACCTACATGATGCTCATATTCATAAAGTAGATAAGAAAAGTAGTCAAGAATATTGTTATGATTCTTGAGATTAAAGGTGTGGCAGTCTCGAAACAAGATTTTCCTTAGTTAAGGAAAATATGCAATAGAAGAACTTGAATAGTTTTAGGATGATGGAATCTTAATCCATGTCCCCGCATATGAATATTAAATATGAAGTCAATAAATATTATTTCATATTTAGAGGGTCTCAAAGGAAGTTGAGATGAATTTTTAATTCATCATATACATGGTCATGTAAGGTAAAAATTGTAGTACATAGATACTGATGAGAAGATTGCAAATGTGTTTCCAAGTAGCTATCAGTGACAACGTTCAGATACTTCCAACATAATCTTGGTATGGAATAAAATTCTTGTTATAGGATAGAATGTCTCCTTCGCTAAGAGGGAGTGTTGATTGTACAACATCATGATTCATTCTTGGAACTTGTGTTGTATCAAGTTCAAACTTAGGACTTATGTTGTATCATGTCCTATGTATATCCTCATGTGTTGAGGTGGAATGATAGTATTGTAATCTCATGGTGTATCAAGACTGTTGACTTGTGTTGTATCAAGTTTGGACTTGTGTTGCATCAAGACATTGATTCTCATAGACGGTACCCTATGATATGGATCTCCATTTGTGGAGATTACCTTGTGTTGTGCTAATATTTAAGTCTTGTATTGTATTAAGACTATAAATATTACTAGTCATCATCACTAAGTGCTACAAGTATCCTTTAGAGATTAGCTACCTCTAGAGTGATTTACTTTAGCATATGACTATATGACCCAAGGTAATATGGTATTATCATCAGTATGTGTGATAATTATTCTATGTATGATATGATAATATTTATAAATAATAAATGCAAATGTGGACCATGCAGTAAATGTTAAATGATAAAGAGGTGAGCGCAGAGAGTAAATGAATTAGAATTTTCTAAGTATACCTCTAGTGAACTTGAATTGATAAGGATTCAGTTAAAATATATCCATGCAAAGATTAATAATAGTATGCTACATGGATGGCACTAAAAGTGAAGCAACATGACACTGAGTTAATCTCCTAAATTAGAGATCATGCATTTAGTTAAATATTAAAGTTTATTTCAAATTCAATTAGCAATCTGTTAAATCTATTCTTGGAAGGTATGGTGCATGTATTGTCCATGGATTGATTATTACAACAAGGAAATTTGAAATTGAGGTGCATGTGTGCACTAGTGGTAGGAAAAATCGCATGGAATGAGTTTTTACTTGTTATTAAAGTGCTGGTAACTTGGAAAGTTCATGACAGTTGTTGTAGATAATCTCTCTTCTCTATTGCTTCATGGTTACTCTTATCAGGAAATCTGCTATTGTGTTGTAAACCATTCACTGCAAATCTTTTGTTAAGGATATTGCACCCTTGTAACCTAGGGTCTGGGGTTACCAACCTACTACTAACTTGTAGACAATCAGTTTTTACAGAGAATTGAAAGAGAATAGGAAGAAAGCCTTTGACTTACCCGATTAACGACGGTTGATCCAAGCTTAATCTTCTCTCGCTCCACTTCTCTCCAAAGCTTCTAAGGATGCACCTATTCACCTATAAAGAGAAAATCCTTCAAGTAATATCTCATGCATATATATATCATATGTTAGATGAAAAGCATATAAATAATGTAATCAAACATATTCATTAAACCAATATACACTAAATAGACACGATACAAGTTTGGAAGAAGAATTATCTTTGTTGACAAATAGTGAATAAGATAAGAATACAACCCAGCTTCTGACACAAGGACTCCTCTGCAACCAAAGGACTCTAAGTTCTGTTGCTCCAAGATTGTGAAGATATACCACCAGCATAACTTTTCTCTCCAAAAAATTGATTGATTAGCCCCACCCCAAGGCCTCTATTTATACTTTGGAAAATATAGTGGTTTCGAAGGTTGGGATGGTTGGGATGGTTGGGATAGTTATGGATTAGGACCCAACTAATCTCATCCAATCTCGATTTATATTTTTTAATGTCAAATTAAGGTAAACACGGGTTTTAATATATGCAAATCGCGTATAATACGCATGTTGCTCAAGGGGAAATCACGTATGCAAGTATACGCGGGTTGCAATGCAAATACTCACATATGATACACGATTTACAATGCATTTAGTCACGTATGCAACCCAAAACTCAGAATAAAAGTATATAAGGCTGTTTTGAGGATAATGCATCAAAGGTCATCCACATCTATATTGTTTTGGCCACTTCAATCATAATTTGTCCTTTCGTATACCAACATGAGGAATGTCAGCACTCGGACAGAGAAGTGCCATTTTGGCTGATAACAGATGCCCCCTAATGTGTGAGGTCAAAGGGAAGTGAAGGCTGAAATACATTATAATCATTATCTTGGAGAACTCACAAGTCCAAGGAAGCAGAGGAAGTACCTGAAACAAATACATATCAATGTCATATACAAAATAATATCTGAGGATGCCATGTTCAATATACTGGAACACTAGATCCTTTACAATATTTGAGTACATCATATGATACGGGTACAAGACCACATATATTACAAAGGTGGATCGAAGCCACAATATACAATGATGAGTCCTCAAAATATGGAAGCTGTGTAGGTGAACACAACACAATATTGCGCAACTTAGGTTATAGATGTCAACCTAAGGTATTCATCAAAATCCAAAGGAACCAATAGAATCCAGGCCATGTGAATATATGTGTCAAATTTGAACACGGAGAGGACTCAACAGATTGTCAATCAATAGGTGAAAATTGACAACTGAAGCAAAGGAATTCATCAATGATAAAAGTGAATCCTAGGGTACCATCGTCAAAACTCTAGGTATTCATCTTCAAGAAGTACTGATGAGAAACCATGCTATGATGAGGAAGGAAATAGATCCTCCAAGGGATCACAAGAGTGACTAGGAATTGGATAAAGGAAGGTAGGCACAAATTATATCGGATAGGATAATGATAGAATCAGGATAATAATCAAAAGCAAGGATAAATCCTTGAATAGTGAGCACGACACAGAGGTGACCCAAGGCAGCTTTTCACTTTGCAGATAGTACAACTAGACTTATCTGTCATGTAGGAGACATGATCAGATTCCCCAGCCATAAGTGAGAAGCGGAGGAGTAAGAAACTCGAAATGATAGTTGAACTGAAAGTGTACACCGACACATGAGTATCGAAAAGTTCAGAGAGTGCTATGTTCAAGGAGGACATGCTGCCACCAACCCTAACCCAAAAAGAAAACTTCTTCCTTATATTTCCTGTTAAATTTTAACGAGTCCAGGAAAGTCAACTCAGGTCTCTCTTCATTTTAGACAAGCTTGAAGAGAAGAGGGAATAATGCATGATAATGTCACTTATTCATGGATTTTACGATCCCAAACTAGTACATGCTCATTTGGTATTTTCATGTTTAGAGAGTCTGAAAAATCCAAAGAAGACTCCAGGGGGGTCCTTTTTCATCCAATTTATTCTCCTGAAGCCGAAAAAGGATAAAACATACCTCAGAAGAACTCTCTTAACTTCTGAAGAAGAGAAGGTGAACCTTTTTCGTACTTAGTTAGGGAGGTCCGAAAAAGGTTAAATTACCACCTACCCAATGCTCCTTCAAGAGCAGCATATAGCTTGTGTTTTACGAGTGTGAAGGAAAGCAAGATCACTTGGAAAGATCTATTTGATTACGAGGAATGGGGCTTACAACAATAAACTCGATGCTTTGTTCTTAGTGTTTAACAAGCATGAAAAAGACATAAAGTACACTTAGAATCTTTTTCATGTTTAGGTCCAGAGCACGAAAAAGAGAAAACTAAGCTCATATTGGGCACTCCTTTTATGTAAATTTAGTCCCTCAATTCCAGAAAAGTGATAAATATATGCCTGAGAATACTCTTCTCAATTTCGTAGAAAAGAGAGAGATCCTTTCTTGTATTATTCCACATGGTCCGAGAAAGTGATAAACTACCACCAATATAGACAAATTTTACCTCTATCTTCAATCGCTCGGTGTGGACAAACTAGTGGACGATTTTCAAATCTGCAAGTGCTAGGTAAATCAGCTCTTCATGCTCTTTCATTTCATCCAAACAAATTTTTAATTTTAAGCAAAATTTTAATGTTTTAAGCCAGTTTTAGGGAGGTTGCACTGTATACATGGGTATGCAACTTAGATAGTTGTGTACACGCGTTTTATACATGACTTTCCTGAAATAAACCTATGTATGATACGCAACATGTCCAAAGGACAGTCGCGTCACACTGTGCGACATAGGAAAAGCATAATTAGGGCCAAAATCAAAGTTTTTGAATGATTTTTAATGTTTGAAAATGGCTTTATGGATAGGATAAAACATGGTGTTGGAGTGGAGGGAGAGGGAACATGAAACCATGGACCAAGATGTACTTCGAAGTTTTGCCACAGTGCATGCATTACGGAAAAGTGGGTTGCTAAATTTCTTTTGTTCCTCACCTATGCGATCTAATGTCCGTTTTCTAGAATTTTTTATCAACTACTGGGATCATGATCTAGGTGCATTTGACCTACAAGGTGAGATTCTAGAAATTGCACTAGAAGACATCTATTTTATAGCGGGTTTGTCACGATGGGGAGTTCCTATCAACTTGGAAGGTACTGGCAGGGGCGGTGACCTTCTAAGTTTTCAAAACTATATTGACACTTATTGCACGCCTAGCACTTAGAAAAGGGGAACTTGCATTCCTATTGCACATATCCGCAGCTTTCCATTACAGGTGTTGGTAAGCATAGTAGTAAGGGTTGTAGGATCATCATCACTTCATCTTGCAACTCGAGACCAAATGAGAATTGCAGTGGAATGTTTACAGGGGGATTTATTTGACTGGTGCTTGGGAGTAATCTTGATAATGAAGAAGAAATTATTTGATTGTAAGAGAGGCCGACGGAAAAACTTCAATTATTCTAGCATATTGGTGGCCTTTTTCTTTGAGAGAGTGCCTGCTCTGAGCCCCACAGTACCTCTACCAGCTTTCTCTCCCCATCAGACTGGACTGAGTAGGTGGGGAGAAATCTTCCTCCGCTAGGGCGGTGGTGGACCAGTTCAGAGTGTTTACGATGATGACTTCTACCTATGGTGGGAGTGGTAGCTGCTAGCACTGGAGCAGTTTCCATATGTTGGGATGGATTTCCAGGGTGACAATGACCTTGTCCTTCCTCCTGGAGGAGCATGGGGAGCGTTAGGTATTTTTGTTTTTTCAAGTTTTTAAATTTTTATGAATTTTTCATCATAACAACATATACATATGTATAAAAGCTTTTAATCCCGTAAATGTTTTAAAATGTAGATATTGGGCTTGTCCTCCCTGATGGGCATCCTCGTAGTATGTGCAACCAGCGGTAGGGGAGGATCATGGTTTGATTAGGGTTCTTGAGGGGAAGCTGGCCAGTATTACCCAAAGAGTCCCTACTTTACGCATTGAGCAAATTCCTGGAATTATGCAGGAACTAGTGGTTGGTATCCCACTGACCTGGATACGCCTTATGAGAAGGGTAGCCAGAGCAGTGCTTATTTAAATAGATGTCGTTGAGGCTGCTACTGCTAAACAAGATGAAGAGGCCTGAGAGCAGGATGACCAGGATGATCAGGGTGACCAGAGCGGTCAGGATGATCAGGGTGGTCAGGACGATTAGGGTGGTCAAGATTAGAACTAGGGTCGTTTTATGGATTACGATCCAATTTTTGTATATTTTTTGTATATTATACAGTTATGACTGGATCTAAGGATAAAGAACTCGACCTATCTATATGGGCAGATATTCACACACACACACACACATATTACCGCTTTATTTACATGTGTTTTTGAAATGTATCTGTTATGTAATTTTATGAAATATGTGTTAAGTGCCAATCCACGATATAGTTTGCATATGCATCAGTTAATGAATTTTGATTTCTTGGGATATGATTAAATGTAATAAAATCAAAATTTATTTCCAATAACCTAACTTGCATAAACTGAGGTAATAAAATAGGGTTATGCACCTGATAAGCTCGATTGAGATGGGAAACCACCAGTTGATAGTCAAGTCTGACTTCCAGCTGGGTGATGCCACATGACAAGGTATCCCATAAAATCTCAATGACGGCCCTGTATTCGGACACATTATTAGTAGTAGGACCTAGGAAAGCTCCTCCAAAGAAACCTAGCTGTCCTAAGGGTGAGTAAATAACCCATGCGACTGAAGCCAGGTTGCAAGTGTGACAACTAACGCCATCCGAAAAACATACGAACCATTCGGAAGACATCTGTAACAACCAACAGATGATATAAGAACAAAAACCGACTAACTATTGTACATAAAGTTATATACAATAAAAATACAAGAAAAAGTGCTAGGCCTAATCATAGTACTTCTTCAAGTAGAGCCCATTTCCAGGATCGAGAAACTTATTCCCCTCAAAATTAGTTAAAATTTTGACATGACATAGGGTCCTAACCACATAGACTTGAATTTCCATATCCCTAGGGGTTCTTTATCTTGCTCCCAGAGAAAGACAAGTTCCCCTTCAGAAAAAATCCTAAGTTTGACCGATTTATCGTATTGATTTTTCACCCTATTTTTATGAGCCTTGTTTGCAATTAGCGCATCCCTATGCTTCTCATCTAGATGTTTTAAGTGTAACAAACGTTCTTCTAGCTCAGTCCTATCAGGTAACACATGAATGGCAATTTTTAAGGACGTAATTTTACATTCAACCGAAGTTACTACTTCCATCCTGTGAACGAGTTGGAAAGGAGAAAACCATGTGGCAATTTTCACGTTGGTTTGATAAGCCAAAAGTGCAGGATACAACATGATGTGCCAATTTGATTGGGCTACGTTAATAGTACGTTTGAGAATAGTCTTCAAGGTATTATTTAGTGCCTTGACTTTACCATTCGCTTGCGGGTAGAAATAAAATGAATGTTCTTGTTTAAACCCTAGCATAGTGGTCAATTCAATCATCATGTTGTTTTGGAAGTGACTTCCATGGTCAGTGACAATCTCTTTAGGAAAACCAAAATGTGCAATAATTCGGTTGAAAACGAAAAAATTTGCAATTTTCCCATCAGCCTTATAGGTGGGCATTGCCTCTGCCCACTTCGTGAAATAATCTACAGCGACAATGATGTATTTATGCCCTTGGCTGAAACATGGTTGCACGTCATGTAATCTATCCCCCACTTAGTGAAGGGGACCACTAAGATGATAGGAAATAATGGAGCAGGATGCGTCCAAATATTTCAAGTGTAAAGTTGACAAGGATGACAATGCTTCACGGCTTTTACACAATCCTTAAATATTGTGGGCCAGAAATAACCAACACTTAAGATCTTCTGGGCCGTTGCTAACCCAGATAAATGACCCCCACATGCTCCACTATGGGAATCATTTAGGACAATCTCAGCCTCTTTGTGTGTAAGACATTGACGTAAAATAGAGTCTACCCCTCTACGGTATAAAGTATCTCCAATAATGAGGTAGTTTTTTGCATGTAAGTGTAATTTGCGTCGTTCTTCCCGTGAAAAGGTTATAGGGAACTTCAGAGTCTAGAGATAGATAAGTATATCTCCGTACCAAGAGTCAAAGGTGGAAATCAATAAAATGTGCTCATCTGGGAATTAGTCTTCTTCAATGGATACATCTTCTTCAATAGGAAATTATGCAATGAAATTTACAAAAACTAAGGATTTTTTGGATTTGGCAGATTGAAAATCTAAGCCAAACTCCTGGAGAATGACTATCCATTTATTGAATTTTCCTCCAACTATCCATCGGGACAAAACATACTAGAAAGGCCCTTAACATCTGCCACTACTATCGTGGTCCTCAGTAAGATGTAGTGACACAACCTTTGAACAGCATATATAGCTGCTAATGCCAACTTTTCGACATGGGATTACCCAAGTTCAGGGCCATCTAAAGAATGAATAAGATAGTATATGACATGCTCTTGGAGCTCATCATCCTCCTGGACTAGTACTACTCCTATGGTCGACTCGGATGCGGCCAGGTACAATGTAAAATCATGAGATTAATCTGGCAGACGCAATAAAGGTGCCAACAACAAAGCTTTCTTTAATGCCTCAAATGCAAGTTGTGCGGTTTAATCCCATACAAATGGGGTGTCTTGCTTCAACAGGTGCATGAAACCTTTGGTGATCTTGGCATAATTCACAATAAAAAGTCAGAGAAAGTTGGGCTTTCCTTGCAGGCTCTGAAGCTGCCTAACAGAACGAGGAGGAGGCAGATTTACTATGGCCTTAAATTTCAAAGGATCCACTTGAACACCTTTGTTAGAAACAATGAACCCAAGAAGCCTACCTAACTCGACACAGAAAACACACTTGTGGGGATTCAAACATATTTTATAATGTCTGCATCTTTCAAAAATTAAACACAAGTGATCTGGGTGATCAATCCTCTTTCGAGAATGTGCTGGCAGATCATTTAGGTAGGGTTCAACAATAGAATTGATGTCATGAAAGGAAAAATTGATTTACTGCTGAAAAGTAGCCCCTGCATTTTTCAATCCAAAAGGAATTTTCTTGTACGCAAATGTACCCCAAGGACAAATGAAAGTTGTTTTATGTTGGTATTCCGGTTTGATTTGAATATGATTATACTCGGAGAAACCATCCATAAACTAAAATACCTCACTCCCCGCACAAGCATCAATGATTTGATCTATGAATGGTGTGGGGTAGTTATTCTTAAGACATGCTTTATTTAAATCACAAAAGTCAGTACATACATGTATCGTCCCTTGCTTTTTGTCGATAGGAACAGGATTGGATACCCATTCTGTCAAAGCTACCGGGTAAATAAAACTAGCTTTCAACAGTTTTTCAACTTCAACCTTAACAGCTATCACTTTACGTGGATTGATAGGTCTAAATTTTTGTCAAACTGGTTTGGAGTCAGGATAGGTTCAGATTTCAATGTTCGACTATCGATGGATCTATGCATGGAATCTCCTCATATGACCAGGAAAACACATCGCGAAATTCCTTAAATAAGGATGTATAGATAGCAATCTCCTATGGAGAGTAGTTTGCACCAATATATACATTTTCCACAACGTTTGGGTTCACAGAGATGTCGATAGGAATAGTAACAGAAATGTTTACCGTATTCCCCTTGGCAAATATTCCCTCCCTTGGTAAGGGATTAATTGGTATATCAACATCACCTGCTAGTCTCATATGGAACTCTTGGTTTTCAATCCTACTTAATTTTGGAATAAAATAGGCTCGATGATGAAGATCTTCGTAGATCTGATCTTGTCGACACATGTCTTCCAAAATGGCCTCGTTAGATAGAAAAACCATGTCTAAGCAATCCTCAGTATGCAAAGAGTTCTCTTCCCAAGGAGGAAGATAGGCTTCTTCTGGCTCCTCTAAGACCGTGAGAGGGACCGAAATAGGATCAACATTAGTATGAATGATAACTTGATAAGCTACTTCCACTGCTGATAAGGGCACTTCAGGTTCATGAGGGGAAGGAAGAACCCAAGGGTTCATTCTATCAACAACCATTGCAATAGACTTCCCTACACTAGTAGAACCTAAGTAATTAATCGGGGTTGGAAAATCGAATGTGCCCATTAATGATGAATACATTCCAGCCCCTAAGCCCTCTGAAGTAGGTTTAACCTAATGAACCAATGGCATGGTGGACTCATTAGTTTCCATGCGGCCCTTCCAAGTAAAATTGAGTTGGTCTACTGTAACCAACTTCCCTTTGTGCGGAAACACTACTACCTGAAGAATGGTGGATGCAATAGTAGACATGGCATAAGTCCAACTTATCCCCACAAGCAAGTTATAGTCCAGTGGTGCATCAATCACCTCTACCTCAACAGACACTGCCTTCCCTGCCAACTTTGTCTTGAAAGTTGGTAGGATACCATGTGGACAAAATGACCTTCTGTCGAAAGAAGTAAGTAGGGTGTTCTATGAACTATCTCTTGAGATCCAAGATCCTTCCAGCAAGGCAAGGACATGACACATGTGGAACTTCCCTCGTCGACAACTGCCCTTCCAATGGTTTTTCCACCATGGATGACATCTATTGATCAGGCCACATGATATGGTAGGAAAATTTTGACATAAGACAAATTAAATTTTTCCATGAGGCTCGATGAATCCATACTACCTAAGGTTGCTAAGAGTGCATCTCATTGGGTGAGACTGTTAACCTGAAAAATACCTCACTCAGCTCTACATGGCCTACACCACCCAAGGACACCCATACACGGCCTTCGTAACACCCCATTAGACCCCCACACCCTCAAAAAGGCTTAAGAATGAACAAAAGGGCTTAAAAACACCAAAAAGGAGCCTAAATAACTCTCCTAGGGGATAAAGCCTCCAAAAAGGGGCTAAAACCCCTCAAAGGAGCCTAAAACCCTAAAAGGAGCTAAAGTTAGGGCAGAAGGGGCTAAAATTCCAAAAAAGGGGCTAAAGCTCGGACCAAGGGCTTAAAACCCTAAATCGCAAAAAAAGCTATAAAATGAGGGTGGGGGGTCACTCTCAAACAACTCTTCTCTTGCATACTTTTATGCTTCCCATGGGTGCCTTGAGACACTTTGCCTCTCAAGCCACCCACATCCCCCTCTCATCCACTCATCTTCCCCATTGAGCCATAGCTCCTCCATTGCTGAGTGAGATAGAGAGGTGCTTCCTCCAGCCAAGGAATGGTGGCCAATTGCACCAAAGAAGTGGTATAACACTATTTTTTTATGTGTTTTCTTTAGTAGTTTAGCCATTTTCCTAAACCATATTTGCTTGCAGGTTTGATTTCTAACATGTTTTGCAGATTTATTGCTGTTTAATAGTTGTTTGCAGGTTATTGGAAGCGGAACCCTAACCTTGTTTGCAGAGGGGTTCTCCATCTTTGCTTTTCTTTCTGTCCAGTTTCCTTTCCATTTTCTTTCATGCATTTTCAAGTAGGAACCTACCCTTTCGTCCTATAGATGGAAGGGAGCCATTCCTGCCCCTGTCTACACAATTTCTGTTTATTTACTGCTCATATTCACAATGGTATGAACTTTGTGACATATTCATAAACCATTTGCAGCCACCAAATAACAGAAACACAGAAAGACATACACACCATACCACATAAATCAACCCCACTCAGTTCATGAGACTGAGAGAGCCACTAAAATTGATTAATTTACACTAAGTTCAAAAATATGTAGTCTTTGAGGACATAAGTCCCGGACTGCCTTAACCGTGGGAAGTACTTGGGATCTGCCCAAAAACTCATTGTGAGGAGTACCATGGGAACCCCAAAGTATCTGGCCGCTGAGAATAATTGCCAAGCGAAACGGGCAATGACCCCCACCGATTGAGTAGAACGCCCATGAGGAAAAAGCCAAGTGCTGTCTTTTGGCAGTCTTGGTGGCTGAGTGACCACCTACAGCCAATAGGAATCCATTGAAACTGGTGTCCAAAATATCATTCCCACCAGTTTGATACACAAATCTAACACAATTGATCCCTCACGCTCTTCCTCACGCCTAAAAGGAAAACCACCACAATTCAGGTCATTGAACCGACACCATCGAGACCATTCTCGATGACCTCTCACACCATCATAAGGCCACACAGCCTTTGATTCAGATTCAGACCCATATCAATCTGAACCAGACCTACACATAGCACCATCAAGCCCCATGGCTAATGCAAACCCAGATCCATTTTTCGGCATAACAATCGCTAGTGGACCCATGTCCACACCACAAATTATCACCAACAACCCTGTGGGACAGTTATGGATCAGGACCCAACTAATCTCATCGAATCTTGATTTATATTTTTTAATGTCAAATAAGGTATACACGGGTATTAATATAGGCAACTCGTGTATAATACATGTGTTTCTCAAGGGGAACTTGTGTATGCAAGTATACGTGGTTTGCAATGCATATACTCGTGTATGATACGTGAGTTACAATGCATATAGCTGCGTATGCAACCCAAAATTCAGAATAAAAATATATAAGGCTGGTTTGAGGATAATGCATCAAAGGTTATGCAAACATATAGTGTTTTGGCCACTTCAATCCTAATTTGTTCTTTTGTGTACCAACATGAGGAATGTCAGCACTCGGACGGAGAAGTGCCATTTTGGCTGATAACAAAATCTATCTATCATACTAAAAGAATTGTTGGGTTTTTCATCCTCCATATTTGGAGGGTTTTCCCAAGGTATATCTTGTCTCATTTGGATTAATGTTTTGTGTGATTGATGCCACTCTATGAGATCCATATATTCAGTGATTAATTGATAAAAGTTCAAAAGTTCAAGAAATTCCATATTTTCTCAAAATATTATAAGCATGTTATCAGTTCTTAGGGAATGAAGGATCTGAGTTTGTGCATGCAACTCGAATCTTATGTCATCCTAAGGATTTGAGCAAAGTTCAAGAGCCATGACATCAATCTCTGTTTGACTAAAATTCTAGAGGGCACTTCAAACTTCAACACATGGAAGGAAATGGTATTGGACATATTGGAGGAATATGACCTATATGGGCTTGTGTTCACAGTGGTAGAGGATCCTACATCCAAGAAGGGCACATCTTCTTCAAGAAGAACCAATATTGCTAGTATTGGGGTAGTAAAAAAAGAAGATGATCTTCTCCAAATCACTTGGTAGATTCCCATTTGTAGGGGACATATTATTGGCTCTTGTAAATGGCAGAGAAGAAAATCCCAACTTCAAGAGGTTGTGGAATTATTTCATTCAATAAGAAGGGTGAATCTAGAGCTAAATAGTGTGCACCAAAGAGGAGAATATTTCCCTCATGGAAAGAATGAATAATGGGAGAAAAAACATTTGCTCAAAGAAGTCTACTTATTCAAAAAAAATGCTCGACAAAGGATTTGACAAGTAGAAGGTTTGGAACCTAAATTATAAAAAGAATGGTATTTATGCAAGGGAGTTCAAAGCAAAGAGAAAGGGTGACTATCGGGTTCATACTTCTACAACAATAAAATAAGAGGAACCTTCTTAGAATAAATAATCTGAGGAAAAGGATGGTGATCGGAAGGAGTATTTACTTTAGAATGCTTCAGTAGAATAACATTCTCTAGAATCTTGCACGGGACCCTAATCTCCATGAAGATACTCGTTATGTCCTACATTCACTTAAATTTGCAATAATATCAAGACTAAGGAACTCTAGTATTCTCTCCAAGGGTCCAGAGATCGAGAGGGATCCTACAAAACAATAAAATATGAGTACCTATATTTGTTTTATATGTTGTTATAAAAATCAGATTTAAAATATTGTGAATGTGTTTCATTACAGTCATGTAGAAATCTGAATTCGTGGGATTCGTAATTTTGTTATAACATGTTGAGCATATACATTGTTGTTTATCTTTTATTGGAATGTTGTATATCCCATGAAGTACATATTATGAGGTATTACATAGGATTGATATGATATTCATATAGACTTATATGGGACTGATATAAGGCTGCATAAAACTTTCGTGAGAGATGCATACCAGGATGCAATTTTATGATATATAGGGCTGGAAATAAATGTTGAAATTTCCATATGAATAAGACTGCATGATTATTCATCAGTTATGAACATAGGGCTACATGATTGTTCATAATATATGAACATGGGGATGTATAAATCCTCATTTGATCTGAATATAGGTCTGATACAGGGATACAAAACATCACATGAAAATTGAATGGGGTTATGTCGAAACATTGTTTTAAAATGTATACATAACTATATGAAATCATTTCTAGTATAATTTAAGTATTTATGTGATTGTATTTATTGGTTATGCAATATTATTAAAAAACAAACAACTTGTCTTGTAGGTAAATAATATTCCCTGACCTACAAGTGAAGATTGACATGAATGTGGAGTCATTCTGATGGCTGATCCGAAAAGAGAGCAGATTGGGAAGTTCCTATGGTTCTTAGGAAGAATTTAGAATAGAATCCCTAATACTATTATGAGAGATGTGAAGAATCCTGAAGATATTTAATTTTCCTAATCACATATTTAATTTATATGTAATCATGTGTCAAGAATAACTTCAAAAATAGATGAGGATGAATCTCCGTGATGGAGGACCCAGGTTATGATTCTCACATCTTGATGGTGAGAGGGAGAATCAAGATTTGCTAAATCCCAAAGAACATGCAACACTGGTTGATGTATCTCCTGTTAAGAGGGTACCTACATGATGCTCATATTCCAAATATAGATGAGAAAATTATTCAAGAATCTTGTTATGATTCTTGAGATTAAAGGTGTGGAAGTATCAAAACAAGATTTTTCTTAGTTAAGGAAAATATGCAATAGAAGAACCTAAAGAGTTTTAGGATGATGGACTATCAGTCCATGGACACACATATGAATATAAAATATGAATTTAATAAATATTATTTCATATTTAGAGGGTCTCAAAGGAAGTTGAGATGTATCTAGTTAGTTCCAGAACCAGATGTATGCTTTGCAGCTAGTACATAGAAATGTACAATAAAGCATGTATTATAGTAGCTACTTGGTACAAGTGTACATGGACTTAGATATGTCTCAAGAAATGACGTAAAATGATATATGGATTTTGAATAGTATAGTGATTGAGAAATATCACATCAGATATTTTTCTCTGGATAAAGCATATCACGAAGCATTAAAGCTTCACGATGTTTATAGTCAGTTATATTCGATACATGGTACATATCTACAGATGAGAAACATTTCCATCACGGTCACTAAGTCTCTATCTGGGAAAATCTTGGTGTTAGGATATTATTAAACCCACTCATAACTTAGGATAAAATATTTAATCATTACTTGATTGAATTCCTACCCACTAGCTAATTAGTTGGCATCCACTTGCACCTTAAAGTCAACACGTGCCATCTATACCCCAGGAATTATTTATTTTTTATTATGGATTGATATTGACCACTTTATGGACTCCCATAATTTGTTACTGCGCTTTCCTGTAGATTCTACCTTATTCTTCTTTTATCCAGCTTTTCTATGGATAAGGTAAAGCTAGTTAACTAGGAAATTGGTATCTTTAATTGCCAACCCATCCTTCATGATTTTCTCTCCATTTTATAGGATTAACATGTTTATCCATCACTCTTGGTAACTCACTCATTATTTTTCTAATCCGTGGGGTCCTTGACTGATTTGGGAAGTGCTTTAGCCACATATGGGGGTTTATCATATTTGACAAGTCTACCTTTCTGAGTTTTATGTGTTGTCTATGAGGGATGTACTATTTATGTAAACTATTAGTCATCACTACTCAATATAAGGATACACTACAATATTCATCTCTTCATTCATGTGATTCAATATCTTTTCTTCTCTCTATTTTTCCTATGTATGCTTGTGATAATTATCTTAGTAGAATGAGCTATTTCGTATGCTTCTTATTAGCATATTTTCTCATAGAATTGGAGCTATTATTTCTAGATGGTATTAGAGTGCAAGTTTTCTCAAGTTCTATAGAGTTGAGGAGCTATATGTTCTCTCCAGCAGAGCGCATCTAGTGTCTTATCCCTCTCTGAAGAAGAGCTTGTCTAAGCTTACAATATTTTCTCCTAGTTTTGTTTTGCAGGTTACAGAGAGTATCTCCTAGAGCATCTCAACAAATTCAATATGGATTCAAAAGTTCCTCTACTATCTCCTTTCAACTATGTTGATTGGAAGCCCAAGATGAGCGCCTCCAAAATTACCTCGGTGCCAATATCCACATCCATCAGAGAACCTATAACTTCACCGCCAATTTCGAAATGTTCTCTTCCCTTAAAATTTAAATTTTGTTAATAAATAAATCATAGTGCAAGCAAAAAAAATAAGATTAAGCAATTAACTTAAAATTGAAAAAAAAAATCATTAGCTCACAATAGATGGAAAATCATTTAAATAGTTCGAATCTAAAGAAACTTGTATGGATAAGTCAAATTAACAATAAGATACATAGTTAATTTAAAAAAAAAAGATAAAATATCTTTCAAACATAAATATAAATATGTAAGTAATAAATATACCTCTCCAAAATGATCTTCTACATTTGCTACATTTTCACTAGTGGAGACTCGAAAATTATGTCCATTCAACATTCGAGAAAACTGCAACCAATAAACATTTACGTAATGTATTTATTACTATACATAAAAAAGGAATAATATCATACATAGATATAATGTAACAATAAGTTCAATTCAAAATAAATAAATAAATTAAATAGATTGAAAGTACACCAACCTCTCTTATACTTGACATGTCATTAGATTAGACATCCGAATTTATATCATGACAAACCTTGGAACAAGACTTTAGATCTTTAATGCCCAGACGATATAACTCATGATTAGTTTTGTAAACAATTTTTTTTTGAATAGTGGCTCGTGCCCTCTCTCGACTCAATCCAACATCAACTCCTACAAATGTCAAAGTTAAACCTTCGACAACATTATGCCTTGCAGTTGTCCCAACTTTTGATGTGGGCTCCATCTCCGATTTGTAAGTCACAAGCCTAGGTGGACGAGGTATCTGAGGTGGAGGTTGAAGAGTAGTGGGATCTATAAGAGCACATTTTTGATTGCATATCCTCCCCTTTCCAACTCCATAAAACTTAGAATGAATATCAGTATAGTATGGCTTTGTATTTTAAAAACATTCGGCATAAAAAAATATAGAAAAATAATTAGAAACCTCATCGTTCCATGGAAACCAACCATAGGATGCAAGGAACCGATCATATAAATGATGTGCAAGTTCACGGTGCTTAAAATGTTGCACTTTCAATGCTTTATGCTTTAGGCCCTCTTTGAATTTAAACATTGAGTTGGCCTGTTCTCTAGTCACTCTCTCCTTCATAACAACCCACTTGTTTGGACCCATCACCTGGGCCTTTCTTCTTTGCATCAAGTCAACAAAACCTTTTGTTCTTGGTCCAAGATCCTCATATAACTCAATGAATTTTTGTAATGATTGCAAAGCCATATGTATACTTTGTTTTTTTTGTGGAGCGAGATCCAAACTAGAAAGATCACGTTGCAGCTTGTCATAGTGAGCTCTGCTGCTTTCAAGGGTCATTTGTTGAAGACCACTTACCCATGGAAGCTCCTTCAGTAAATCAGATGGATGAATTGTAATGGGTGTACAACCCTTAGCTATTTGAACATATTGCGTCCTAGCTTGACCTTTATCACACTGTGTAGGATGACGAGCCTCTTGTGAACCTTTCTCTACATCCATGCTTTTCTCCCGTACTCGATCTTCCTCCCTCTCTATAAAATTACGTGTCGCTTCCACACCATGCTCTGCTTCAAATACAAATAAAGTTATGTGTAAACATGTACAAACTTCAGGTACACACAAAAATACAATTTATACATGTATTAAAAGATTGATGTTCATACCGACAGAAAGTCGAGA
This sequence comes from Pseudotsuga menziesii, assembly GCA_001517045.1. Taxonomy (NCBI): domain Eukaryota; kingdom Viridiplantae; phylum Streptophyta; class Pinopsida; order Pinales; family Pinaceae; genus Pseudotsuga; species Pseudotsuga menziesii. The sequence continues at coordinate 82,920 of LPNX011181234.1, read as the reverse complement.
TAGACGTTCACCTACATAGGATAAGGGGGAACCATCTCTACCACTATCACCTCGTCGATGATCAGATGAATGTGAACTGTACAACAATATTGAATCCCGAGGTGAAGTCGACAACCTTCGATTATCATTTGAGACACCAACTCCCGAAGAATGTAATGACATCCTATGCTTTTTTCTCGAAGACTGCTCTCTTTCCATTTGATATGATATCTACAAGTTTACACAAATATCAACTCATAACATATTCAAATTCTACATGTTAATTCCACAAATTCAAATACCTACCTACTAAAAAAACTAAGTTTTTAATAAGGACCTAGATATACCTAATATTATCTAATAGTTCTTAAAGTAAATATAGCTAAAAATTCTAGTCACCACAGGTTTTTCAAGTGATTTACTACTAAATATGAGCAATTTTGATTGACCCAATTATAAACGACTAAAATTAACAACTAATTTAGTCACCAGTTAACGAATATGACTAGATAATAAGTGAAAGAGTTAAAAATGACTAACATAAATGACTAATTTAGTCACGACATAAAAAATGACTAGCTATAAGGATATGAATTAGTCATTTATGTTAGTCATTTTTAATTGTGTCATGGAAAATTGCAAATTTGACAATGAAGTGTAAATTTTGTAAATTGTCTACCTTCTATTAGTAAAATTGGTGTCATGTACTTTGATCTTCAGAGATCCAACAAAGAATTTGCACGAATTTTCTCTTGACCATCTTTATCCTTGCTGCACCATTGAATTAGCAAACTTGGTTAAGCGTGTTTCAAAGGAATTATATTAGGTTCCTACGTCAATTACAAATTAGGCACTAGAACCAGTACCATATCGATATCTAGCTAGAAGCATCATAGCCCCACATCCCCTCAAGAACCAGTAATTCGAATGCGCCTCCTCCATGTAGACTTACCAAATGGCGCCGCGGTGCCGACATGCCTACAATTCGATTCCCATTTGCATATTCGGTTTCCTCTTCCAAAGATTTTATTTACTTCGCTGGAGGCTTTGATGAACTTGGCGAGACTCTAGCGACTGCAGAAGTTTACGATGTGGAAGCAGACAAGTGGGAAGTCCCGCCTCCCATGCCACAGAGGTGCAAAAATTCTCTAGGTGTTTTCATGGAGGACAAATTCATGGTAATAAGTGGAACCATGAGGGATTTGCAGTTCCTAGATTTGCAGAGTCTACCGGTAGAAAGAAGTGCAAAAGTTTTTGATACAAAGACCAGCACTTGGAACACATTGGAAGACATGATGTCTCTCAATAGCTATCAGGGTTGTGTTTCTGCATGTGGTAACATGTATGTGATAGATTCATTGAAAAAGGTTACCAGAAAGTATGATGCTTAGAGAAACATTTGGATTTCTGTGCCATTTTTTCCTCAATATATTCACGATATTGATTGTGTTGCACCCTAGGGTGATTGGATTTTTGTGAGCGGTAAGAATTATTAGAGTCTTTATCCAATTTCTTATTTGTTTTAGCCGTCAACTGGGGAGTCAATTGCAATTCACTCTGGGGAAGACTCTGTGGGCGATCTCAATCAACAGGAGGCTACCATCGCGCGGCCAGGTTTTGTGAGTGGTTCTGATTGTGAGGGCCCTTATAATCTAATGTGTTGTTCATTTCAACTGCCAACTGGGGAATCGATTGCAATTGAATTTCTGGGGTATATTAATAAACAAGCTGCAACTGTGGAGATCTGAACATTCTCCCCTCTTCAACCATCAACTGGGGAATCTATTGCAATCAACGGTGGGGAAGGGTATGCAAGCTATAGTTTGTATTTTCATCTGCAAATCTGCATGGTTTAGTTGTTTTGCTTCATAAGTGAATTTTTGTTGAGTTTATTAGATGGTGTATCTCTGTTATGTTTTGAATATCGACGGAGATCTGACTATTCTCCCCTCTTCATGAAATTTTGTATTTTCATCTGCAACCGTGGAAGGTTTAGTTATTCTGCTTCATAAGTGAATTGTATTTTCATCTGCAACACTGCATGGTTTGGTTATTCTGCTACACAAATGAATTTGGCTTGAATTTATTTGATGGTGTATGAATGTTCTGTTATGTCTGTAATTCCTTTCATCCTTAGTTTTCATACAAATCTAGAATTATGATTAAGTTTTTGGCTTATCCATTGTGCCTTGTGTGCATTTTTTTCCAAAACATTATTGTTTAGTTGGTTGTGTATAGATTTTTCTTTAATCCCTGCTGTGTAAATT
>LPNX011181234.1:0-74218 GCA_001517045.1 Pseudotsuga menziesii | reverse complement strand
GGGGGGGGGGGGGGGGGGGGGGGGGGGGGGGGGGTGGTTTGGTGTGCATGGAGGTCATCGCACACGGTTAAAATCAATCCTCTCCACTTGTCTATCTTGTGGAATCTCATGTCTTACCCCCTGAAACTCTATACTATCAAAGTAATTTACATGTTTACCCAATATAAATTCAGCATACAATTTCCTGAGGAAATAGAATGGGATGTCTCTATTCCCATGAGGGTCCTCATCGAAGACCATGTACCAACAATTCATCCAGCTGGATTTAATATTTGCTTCTATGAACCAGTCTATAGAAATTTGTGGTCGACCAGTGGGAGGAACCAATCCAGTGCTAGGGTCCCAGAATAGTGAAAAAGATGATCTTTTTTATCTTTAATTTTTGTACGTCTTTGTAGCTCAGGCGAGTGGAATAGTGTTGCCTCTAGGAATCCTTGTAGGAGATAATGTTGTACAATGATCCCTGGGAATTGGAAATTGTATTTGTAATGTTATTTAGGCCCTCTCCCAATGACCGTCTTATGTGGTATCCCCCTCTAAAAAGTGAACTAAGGCATCTCAATGCACCCAAACGAACAAGAATTTTGGCATTCCTATTTTTTTCCTCCTCCATTGGTTCAGTGTTTGGATTTGGGTTATTAGTGGTTTGGCTTTGGATATTTTATTCAAAAACTGTGTTGTCTGTTAATATAAAAACAATCAATTTTAAAATGAATTAATATTTCATTCTTTGTTTTAATTAAAAATTTATTAAATTAAAATAAGAAATCAAAACAATTCTTCCCTAATACAAAACAAAAAAACAAAACAATTCTCCTAATCCTAAGCCAAAAAAGGAATGCAACTCTTACCTTCCATTGCATCCAAATCGTATTCCCTTTAAGGCTTATGCACTCTAAATAGATCTCATCCCTCCAAATAGTATGCCTTCCAAATAGTATGCCCTCCAAATCGTCTTCCCAATATTTCCCGTTTCCGTTTTGTGCGTCCTACAATGCAAAATGAGCAAATAGAGGTCGCGGTACTCTATTTTTTTTTAAGTTTTACATATCGTAAGTGCAATATATCACACTTGCGATATATTATAGCTTGGATATTAAGGCAAGGTTTTCCCAAACCAAACCATCCATAACACATATGCGTTGTGGATTTCATTTTTGTACTTTCATTTTTTATTTTTATAATGGCACTAAAAGGTGGAACCATCTTTGTGCACACGCCCATTTTCTATATTTGTTAGCTAGGACCTTAATTGTGATTGTATGGTTGGAAGTGAAACCTATCCCTTCCTTGAGCACATTTTATTATTATTATTATTGAATTTGAAGACCGATAATTGTGAGGGTGTACGTTTAGTCCTGTGAATGGGATCATAGCAGATATTAGAGAGGAGTATAGGCTCCGTAGTAGGAGAAATTGTGGATAGTAGCTATAAACGATAGACAAGTGTAGATGAAAAAGATCAGGAAGAGAATATTTTGAAGGTATGAAATTATCATTTGTGATAATTCTGGTTTTTGATGAATGATGATAGATAACAAGTACCTTGGATAACTGTGAGAGAACAAGTTTGTTCCTAAAGAAGAAGATATTTTGAAGATAGCAGTGGAGATATTTTCATCCAACTATACAAGTGAAAATTCTGAAGGTATGGACTATTTGATGTTTGTATTCTAACTCTAGTTACATGAAGTTATCAGCAGCAAAGAACATAGAATTTCTTGAGAAGGGGAAATTGATAGATAGAAAATGTCATCTAGAGGGGATGTTTTAAGGATAAATGTATTCTTGATACAGAGTTAGTGAACTCTTAGAGGAAAGAGGAAGTAGTGGCAGAACCCAAGAAATCCAATAGAGGTTGGACAAGAGAGGACTAGTGCATGTTCTCAAAAGGAGGAGTGTACCTACATAAGCCAAGAAGAGAAAAAGACATGCTCAAAACATTCTAGTGAGAGGACCAGAGATACCAAAAGGACAAACTCAAGGAGAGATAGCTTGTTGAGGTATAGAAGACAAGTATGGAGACTTGTTGGAGGTGAAGGCTTAGTTACAGTCCATAAGTGAATAGGACGAAGTTCACAAAAGAGGAGAAGGAGACAGGGACAATGAAAACAAAATGTCATTGCAGGGGTTTAGAGAAAAGACACATCAGAAGAAAGAAGAAAGAGAATCAAGAAGAATGCAACAGATAATTGCTAGAGTTAGCAAGAGACATTTTGTGCTTTGAGAAGCATATGAAAGAAGCCTATGAAGAAGAGAAACAGAGGTATGGTTGGGTCATGAAAAGGGAGGTAATATGGAATTCACTACAGTTTAAGCTGCAACAAAATATGTTTGCTAGATTGAAGAAAGAACTCAGAGAAGTTGAATCTGAGATGGAAGTTTCATATTGTGATCCTGAATAAGGTCCTTTGCTTGGAGAGGATGGTGAAGAAGAAAAAGAGAGACCATTTGATAGTCTCATGAATTATGTAAAGAGTATATATCAACTTATGGAGGATATGACTATGAGGCCAAATGAGACCAAAAGATCTTATGTTTTTTAGACTGATTATTAGTTTGTGATTACAAGTTTTGTTGCAAATGATGGGAAGTCTTTTGAAAGTGTCTTAAAATTTGATGAAGTAAGTATCTGAAATGAGGAAAGGTATGAAGTATTGCAGCAAAAGGAACTCATTGATGAGTTGCTTTATGGAGGAACGTAGTCAGTTAAATATGATATGAAGGTAAAGGAAGAAAAATAAATGTACAAAGGCATTTCTACAAGGAAAAATCAAGGTTTTATTCTAATGAAGGAAAGAGTTGAAGAGTCACCTTGGTCTGTCATGAATTATGAAGAAGCAGGTGATGGGGAAAGGGATATAATGTTGTGTTCAGACCAACACAACATGTGGATTCCAAAGGAAATATCAATAGGGACTTCAAATTCTCATGTGTTTGAAACTAATTATTGGTGTATGACTACAGGTATTGAAGCACACTTAAAATATATGTCTATGCAGGTTGTGAAGCATAGCTACTATCTACAATTTCATACCAGAAATATTCACAATGGGAATAAAGAAAAAATCATAATTAGACCATTGAAAGAAGAATATGTTCATTGTTGTGAAGCATAAGATAAAATAATCTTGGAAAGAGATGGTGCAGAAGAGGGACTAGATGAAAGCATCGAGAACTCTTGGGAGATTTCAGATCAGCAAAAGAGTATGCTGATAAGAGGGTCAATGGGAGATAAAAATTTCAATATTTTTGAAATTAATGAATTGTTTAATGAATTGGGTTATTGGTGGTTTGGTTTTGGATATTTTCTTCAAAAATTGTGTTGTCTGTTAATATAAAAACAATCAATTTCAAAATGAATTAATATTTCAATCTTTGTTTTAATTAAAAATGTATTAAATTAAAATAAGAAATCAAAACAATTCTTACCTAATACAAAACAAAAAAACAAAATAATTCTCCTAATCCTAAGCCAAAAAAACAATGCAACTCTTACCTTCCATTGCATACAAATCGTATTCCCTTTAAGGCTTATGAACTCTAAATCGATCTCATCCCTCCAAATCGTCTTCCCAATATTTCCCGTTTCCGTTCTGTGCATCCTGCAATGCAAAATGAGCAAATAGAGGTCGTAGTCCTCTATTTTTTTTTAAGTTTTACATATCGCAAGTGCAATATATCGCACTTGCGATATATTATAGATTGGATATTAAGGCAAGGTTTTTCCAAACCAAACCATCCATAACACATATGCATTATGGATTTCATTTTCGTACTTTCATTTTTTATTTTTATAATGGCACTAAAAAGTGGAACCATCTTTGTGCACGTGCCCATTTTCTATATTTGTTAGCTAGGACCTTAATTGTGATTGTATGGTTGGATGTGAAACCTATCCCTTCCTTGAGCACATTTTATTATTATTATTATTGAATTTAAAGACCGATAATTGTGAGGGTGTACGTTTAGTCCTGTGAAAGGGATCATAGCAGATATTAGAGAGGAGTATAGGCTCCATAGTAGGAGATTGCAGATAGTAGCTATAAATGATAGACAAGTGCAGATGAAAAAGATCAGGAAGAGAATATTTTGAAGGTATGAAATTATCATTTGTGATATTTTTGGTTTTTTATGAATGATGATAGATAATAGGTACCTTGGATAACTATGAGAGAACAAGTTTGTTCCTAAAGAAGAAGATATTTTGAAGATAGCAGTGGAGATATTTTCATCCAATTGTACAAGTGAAAATTATGAAGGTATGGACTATTTGATGTTTGTATTCTAACTCTGGTTACATGAATTTATCAACAGCAAAGAACATAGAATTTCTTGAGAAGGGGAAATTGATAGATAGAAAATGTCATCTAGAGGGGATGTATCAAGGATAAATGTATTCTTGATAAAGAGTTAGTGAACTCTTAGAGGAAAGAGGAAGTAGTGGTAGAACCTGAGAAATCCAATAGACGTTGGACAAGAGAGGACTAGTGCATGTTCTCAAAAGGAGGAGTGTACCTACATAAGCCAAGAAGAGAAAAAGACATGCTCAAAACATTCTTGTGAGAGGACCAGAGATACCAAAAGGACAAACTCAAGGAGAGATAGCTTGTTGAGCTATAGAAGACAAGTATGGAGACTTGTTGGAGGTGAAGGCTTAGTTACAGTCCATAAGTGAACATGACGAAGTTCACAAAAGAGGAGAAGGAGATAGGGAAAATTAAAACTAAAGGTCATTGCAGGGGTTCAAAGAAAATCCACATCAGAAAAAAGAAGAAAGAGAATCAAGAAGAATGTAACAGATAATTGCTAGAGTTAGAAAGAGACATTTTGTGCTTTGAGAAGCATATGAAAGAAGTTGATGAAAAAAAGAAACAGAGGTATGGTTGGGTCATGAAAAGGGAGGTGATATGGAATTCACTACAGTTGAATCTACAACAAAAGATGTTTGCTGGATTGAAGAAAGAACTTAGAGAAGTTGAATCTGAGATGGAAGCTTCATATTGTGATCGTGAACAAGGTCCTTTGCTTGGAGAGGATGGTGAAGAAGAAAAAGAGAGACCAGTTGAGAGTCTCATGAATTATGTAAAGAGTATAAATCAACTTATGGAGGATATGACTGTGAGGCCAAATGAGACCAAAAGGTCTTATGTTTTTTAGACTGATTATTTGTTTGTGATTACAAGTTTTGTTGCAAATGATGGGCAGTCTTTTGAAACTGTCTTAAAATTTGATGAAGTCATATACGATGAATCAAGTCTCTGAAATGAGGAAAGGTATGAAGTATTGCAGCAAAAGGAACACATTGATGAGTTGCTTTATGGAGGAACATAGTTGGCTGAATATGATATGAAGGTAAAGGAAGAAAAATAAATGTACAAAGACATTTCTACAAGGAAAAATCAAGGTTTTATTTTGATGAAGGAAAGAGTTGAAGAGTCACCTTGGTCTATCATGAATTATGAAGAAGCAGGCGATGGTGAAAGGGATATAATGTTGTGTTTGGACCAACACAACAGGGGGATTTCAAAGGAAATATCAATAGGGACTTCAGATTCTCATGTGTTTGAAACTAATTATTGGTGTATGACTGCAGGTATTGAAACACACTTAAAAGATGTGTCTATGCAGGTTGTGAACCATAGGATGGATTCTTTTGGGACTAAAGAAAAAATGAGAATTAGACCATTGAAAGAAGATTATGTTCATTGTTGTGAAGCATAACATAAAATAATCTTGGAAAAATATGGTGCAAAAGAGGGACTAGATGAAAGCCTCGTGAACTCTTGGGAGAGTTCAGATCAACAAAAGAGTATGCTGATAAGAGGGTCAATGGGAGATAAAAATTTCAATATTTTTGAAATTAATGAATTGTTTATATTTATAGGAATAACATGTGATGAACCTTGTGAACTTGTTCCATAGGTAAATGAAGAAGGAGACTATCCATGTATTCTTGACATAGACCAAAACCAAAAGTTTGTTATGAGATTGAAGGATGAGATGGCATGGTCTCGTGGAGATTAAAAAAAGAACACTTGCATATTTGGATAGTGGTGTTGCTGACAGACCGAGGAAGAAATATTTCATGACACAGAAAGAGACTATATTGTCTCAAAAGGGTAATCATTCCCTAAAATATTTTGTTGTTGTAGAGTTGGATAGTGAAGACAAAGGAATATTTTCTAACCTCGGAGAAATGCTAGAAGATTGGTTGATCAATCCAAGGATTGATAAATATGACTGGTTGATTTTTGGTTGCAACATTGGAAAGGAGCAGACTCAGCAGTAAAAAACACTAGATTATCTTGTAATTTAGTGGATAGCAATAGTGAGTCAAGAGGACAACAACAGTTTCAAGAGCAGAAGATGCAGGTGGACATGGAGATTGAAGAACTAAGGTTTCTAATGGTGAATATGTCTCAGAAAAGGCATGATGAAAGAATGAATATTTTCATCAGTAGAGAAAATAGACAGAACAGTGGCAGAAAATAGATGACAATAAAAGATTGCAGAAACAAGGCTAGTGGAGCATTGCAACAAAAGATATGGAAACCAAGAGAATTGAATATGACAAAGATAAAACAACATGATCAGATGGATGATCAACTATAGAACAAAGTTTGGGATCCAAGCATACTGAAGATGGAAGGCTATGACTCGGAGGTCATATTTATTTCTTCCTGGGGAGTTTGATGCAGGAGCATCCTACTCTCCATTCAAATCCAAGTACTACATGTTTTATCAATCCTAGAGTGGGTCTTATAATTAATGGTGATGCACCAAAATTATATGCAGCATTTACTGCTACATCCATGTCATGAGTGTCAACCGACAGTCTATAGGATTTTGGGGTCTCATTCGACACCAGCTGTAAATGTTTTCACGTAAATTGTTAGATACTTAAAATATAAATAATTTATGAAACAATTGAACACTATGATATAAAAAATAATAAACTATGTGAAGAACGAGTTTGAATTACATATTGGAGTAACCCATCGTCATGAAAATCTGAGGAAGGCCCATAACATATGTTTTGACAAGTGGTGCATGGATTCGGCATGACGTAACATTGTGACCCCTCTGCATGTCAACTACGATCTTTAGATCAGGTAGAGTGGAGATACCTAACTGGATCAACTGTGGGCGATGTTTTGGCCCGAGATGTGCTAGCCCCAAATTTTCCAACCCCTTGGCCTACATTTCCCTCAACAACAGTTCCAGGTCGAAGCAACATGTTTTCCAATTCGAATAATGCCTCATGCGTGTCATCAATGAAAATACCTGCATGAGGATATAAACGGGGGGAGGGGGGGGTTTGGTGTGCATGGAGGTCATCGCACACGGTTAAAATCAATCCTCTCCACTTATCTATCTTGTGGAATTTCATGTCTTACCCCCTGAAACTCTATACTATCAAAGTAATTTACATGTTTACCCAATATAAATTCAGCATACAATTTCCCGAGGAAATAGAATGGGATGTCTCTATTCCCATGAGGGTCCTCATCGAAGACCATGTACCAACAATTCATCCAGCTGGATTTAATATTTGCTTCTATGCACCAGTCTATAGAAATTTGTGGTCGACTAGTGGGAGGAACCAATCCAGTGCTAGGGTCCCAGAATAGTGAAAAAGATGATCTTTTTTATCTTTAATTTTTGTACGTCTTTGTAGCTCAGGCGAGTGGAATTGTGTTGCCTCTAGGAATCCTTGTAGGAGATAATGTTGTACAATGATCCCTGGGAATTGGAAATTGTATTTTTAATGTTATTTAGGCCCTCTCCCAATGACCGTCTTATGTGGTATTCCCCTCTAAAAAGTAAACTAAGGCATCTCAATTCACCCAAACGAGCAAGAATTTTGGCATTCCTATTTGTTTCCTCCTCCATTGGTTCAGGGTTTGGATTTGGGTTATTAGTGGTTTGGCTTTGGATATTTTATTCAAAAATTGTGTTGTCTGTTAATATAAAAACAATCAATTTTAAAATGAATTAATATTTCATTCTTTGTTTTAATTAAAAATTTATTAAATTAAAATAAGAAATCAAAACAATTCTTCCCTAATACAAAACAATTCTCCTAATCCGAAGCCAAAAAAGGAATGCAACTCTTACCTTCCATTGCATCCAAATCGTATTCCCTTTAAGGCTTATGCACTCTAAATAGATCTCATCCCTCCAAATAGTATGCCTTCCAAATAGTATGCGCTCCAAATCGTCTTCCCAATATTTCCCGTTTTCGTTTTGTGTGTCCTACAATGCAAAATGAGCAAATAGAGGTCACGGTCCTCTATTTTTTTTTAAGTTTTACCTATCGTAAGTGCAATATATCACACTTGCGATATATTATAGCTTGGATATTAAGGCAAGGTTTTCCCAAACCAAACTATCCATAACACATATGCGTTGTGGATTTCATTTTCGTACTTTCATTTTTTATTTTTATAATGGCACTAAAAAGTGGAACCATCTTTGTGCACACGCCCATTTTCTATATTTGTTAGCTAGGACCTTAATTGTGATTGCATGGTTGGATGTGAAACCTATCCCTTCCTTGAGCACATTTTATTATTATTATTATTGAATTTGAAGACCGATAATTGTGAGGGTGTACGTTTAGTCCTGTGAAAGGGATCATAGCAGATATTAGAGAGGAGTATAGGCTCCGTAGTAGGAGAAATTGCAGATAGTAGCTATAAACGATAGACAAGTGCAGATGAAAAAGATCAGGAAGAGAATATTTTGAAGGTATGAAATTATCATTTGTGATAATTCTGGTTTTTGGTGAATGATGATAGATAACAGGTACCTTGGATAACTGTGAGAGAACAAGTTTGTTCCTAAAGAAGAAGATATTTTGAAGATAGCAGTGGAGATAAATCAACTTATGGAGGATATGACTACGAGGCCAAATGAGACCAAAAGGTCTTATGTTTTTTAGACTGATTATTAGTTTGTGATTACAAGTTTTGTTGCAAATGATGGGAAGTCTTTTGAAACTGTCTTAAAATTTGATGAAGTCATATATGATGAAGCAAGTATCTAAAATGAGGAAAGGTATGAAGTATTGCAACAAAAGGAACTCATTGATGAGTTGCTTTATGGAGGAACACAGTCATTTGAATATGATATGAAGGTAAAGGAAGAAAAATAAATGTACAAAGGCATTTCTACAAGGAAAAATCAAGGTTTTATTCTGATGAAGGAAAGAGTTGAAGAGTCACCTTGGTCTGTCTTGAATTATGAAGAAGCAGGTGATGGGGAAAGGGATATAATGTTGTGTTCAGACCAACACAATAGGGGGATTCCAAAGGAAATATCAATAGGGAGTTCAGATTCTCATGTGTTTGAAACTAATTATTGGTGTATGACTGCAGGTATTGAAGCACACTTAAAAGATATGTATATGCAGGTTGTGAAGCATAGGATGGATTCTTTTGGGAATAAAGAAAAAATCATAATTAGACCATTGAAAGAAGAATATGTTCATTGTTGTGAAGCATAAGATAAAATAATCTTGGAAAAAGATGGTGCAGAAGAGGGACTAGATGAAAGCATCGAGAACTCTTGGGAGATTTCAGATCAGCAAAAGAGTATGCTGATAAGAGGGTCAATGGGGGATAAAAATTTCAATATTTTTGAAATTAATGAATTGTTTAATGAATTGGGTTATTGGTGGTTTGGTTTTGGATATTTTCTTCAAAAATTGTGTTGTCTGTTAATATAAAAATAATCAATTTCAAAATGAATTAATATTTCATTCTTTGTTTTAATTAAAAATTTATTAAATTAAAATAAGAAATCAAAACAATTCTTACCTAATACAAAATAAGAAAACAAAACAATTCTCCTAGTCCTAAGCCAAAAAAACAATGCAACTCTTACCTTCCATTGCATAGAAATCGTATTCCCTTTAAGGCTTATGAACTCTAAATAGATCTCATCCCTCCAAATAGTATGCCCTCCAAATCGTTTTCCCAATATTTCCCGTTTCCGTTCTGTGCATCCTACAATGCAAAATGAGCAAATAGAGGTCGCGGTCCTCTATTTTTTTTAAGTTTTACATATCGCAAGTGCAATATATCGCACTTGCGATATATTATAGATTGGATATTAAGGCAAGGTTTTCGCAAACCAAACCATCCATAACACATATGCATTATGGATTTCATTTTCGTACTTCCATTTTTTATTTTTATAATGGCACTAAAAAGTGGAACCATCTTTGTGCACCCCCCCATTTTCTATATTTGTTAGCTAGGACCTTAATTGTGATTGTATGGTTGGATGTGAAACCTATCCCTTCCTTGAGCACATTTTATTATTATTATTATTGAATTTAAAGACTGATAATTGTGAGGGTGTACGTTTAGTCCTGTGAAAGGGATCATAGCAGATATTAGAGAGGAGTATAGGCTCCGTAGTAGGAGAAATTGCAGATAGTAGCTATAAATGATAGACAAGTGCAGATGAAAAAGATCAGGAAGAGAATATTTTGAAGGTATGAAATTATCATTTGTGATATTTCTAGTTTTTGATGAATGATGATAGATAACAGGTACCTTGGATAACTGTGAGAGAACAAGTTTGTTCCTAAAGAAGAAGATATTTTGAATATAGCAGTGGAGATATTTTCATCCAACTGTACAAGTGAAAATTATGAAGGTATGGACTATTTGATGTTTGTATTCTAACTATGGTTACATGAATTTATTAGCAGCAAAGAACATAGAATTTCTTGAGAAGGGGAAATTGATAGATAGAAAATGTCATCTAGAGGGGATGTATCAAGGATAAATGTATTCTTGATAAAGAGTTAGTGAACTCTTAGAGGAAAGAGGAAGTAGTGGCAGAACCTGTGAAATCCAGTAGAGGTTGGACAAGAGAGGACTAGTGCATGTTCTCAAAAGGAGGAGTGTACCTACATAAGCCAAGAAGAGAAAAAGACATGCTCAAAACATTCTAGTGAGAGGACCAGAGATACCAAAAGGAAAAACTCAAGGAGAGATAGCTTGTTGAGTTATAGAAGACAAGTATGGAGAATTGTTGGAGGTGAAGGCTTAGTTACAGTCCATAAGTGAATAGGACGAAGTTCACAAAAGAGGAGAAGGAGATAGGGAAAATTAAAACTAAAGGTCATTGCAGGGGTTCAAAGAAAATCCACATCAGAAAAAAGAAGAAAGAGAATCAAGAAGAATGTAACATATAATTGCTAGAGTTAGCAAGAGACATTTTGTGCTTTGAGAAGCATATGAAAGAAGCTGATGAAGAAGAGAAACAGAGGTATGGTTGGGTCATGAAAAGGGAGGTAATATGGAATTCACTATAGTCGAAGCTACAACAAAAGATGTTTGCTGGATTGAAGAAAGAACTTAGAGAAGTTGAATCTAAGATGGAAGCTTCATATTGTGATCGTGAACAAGGTCCTTTGCTTGGAGAGGATGGTGAAGCAGAAAAAGAGAGACCAGTTGAAAGTCTCATGAATTATGTAAAGAGTATAAATCAACTTATGGAGGATATGACTATGAGGCCAAATGAGACCAAAAGGTCTTATGTTTTTTAGATTGATTATTTGTTTGTGATTACAAGTTTTGTTGTAAATGATGGGCAGTATTTTGAAACTGTTTTAAAATTTGATGAAGTCATATATGATGAAGCAAGTCTCTGAAATGAGGAAAGGTATGAAGTATTGCAGCAAAAGGAACTCATTGATGAGTTGCTTTATGGAGGAACACAGTTGGCTGAATATGATATGAAGGTAAAGGAATAAATATAAATGTACAAAGACATTTCTACAAGGAAAAATCAAGGTTTTATTTTGATGAAGGAAAGAGTTGAAGAGTCACCTTGGTCTGTGATGAATTATGAAGAAGCAGGTGATGGTGAAAGGGATATAATGTTGTGTTTTGACCAACAAAACAGGGGGATTTCAAAGGAAATATCAATAGGGACTTCAGATTCTCATGTGTTTGAAACTAATTATTGGTGTATGACTACAGGTATTGAAGCACACTTAAAAGATGTGTCTATGCAGGTTGTGAAGCATAGGATGGATTCTTTTGGGAATAAAGAAAAAAACAGAATTAGACCATTGAAAGAAGATTATGTTCATTGTTGTGAATCATAACATAAAATAATCTTGGAAAAAGATGGTGTAGAAGAGGGACTAGATGAAATCCTCATGAACTCTTGGGATAGTTCAGATCAATAAAAGAGTATGCTGCTAAGAGGGTCAATGGGAGATAAAAATTTCAATATTTTTGAAATTAATGAATTGTTTATATTTATAGGAATAACATGTGATGAACCTTGTGAGCTTGTTCCATAGGTAAATGAAGAAGAAGGAGACTATCCATGTATTCTTGACATAGACCAAAACCAAAAGTTTGTTATGAGATTGAAGGATGAGATGGCATGGTCTCGTGGAGATTAAAAAAAAGAACACTTCCATATTTGGATAGTGGTGTTGCTGACAGACTGGGGAAGAAATATTTCATGACACAGAAAGAGACTATATTGTCTCAAAAGGGTAATCATTCCCTAAAATATTTTGTTGTTGTAGAGTTGGATAGTGAAGACAAAGGAATATTTTCTAACCTTAGAAAGTATAATGAAGAGTGAGAAATGCTAGAAGATTGGTTGATCAATCCAAGGATTGATAAATATGACTGGTTGATTTTTGGTTTCAACATTGGAAAGGAGTAGACTCAACAGTAAAAAACAATAGATTATCTTGTAATTTAGTGGATAGCAACAGTGAGTCAAGAGGACAACAACAGTTTCAAGAGCAGAAGATGCAGGTGGACATGGAGATTGAAGAACTAAGGTTTCTAATGGTGAAGATGTCTAAGAAAAGGCATGACGAAAGAATGAATATTTTCATCAGTAGAGAAAATAGACAAAACAGTGGCAGCAAATAGATGACAATAAAAGATTGCAGAAACAAGGCTAGTGGAGCATTGCAAAAAAAGATATGGAAACCAAGAGAACTGAATATGACAAAGATAAAACAACATGATGAGATGGATGATCAACTATAGAACAAAGTTTGGGATCCAAGCATATTGAAGATGGAAGGCTATGACCAGGAGTTCATATTTATTTCTTCCTGGGGAGTTTGATGCAGGAGCATCCTACTCTCCATTCAAATACAAGTACTACATGTTTTATCAATCCTAGAGTGGGTCTTTCATTTCTAAGTTGGTAGTATTCAAACTATCACATTGTAAATAAACCTATGTAAATATGATTCTAGATTGATGACGAATCATTAGATGAGTCACTAGGAAGGTGAATGAGTCATTGTAACAAACCCCTCGTCTAATGGTAGCTAGTCATAAGATAGGTTAGAGGATTTGCTAAAATTAGGATTAGTTAGCAGAAGATTAGGGATCATTGAGTGGGTTAAAGATCTAAACCATAATGGTTCATGAATCTTGTTATATATATATATAAGCCTACAAGGCATAGATAGATAGGGAAGGATACAGAGATAGAACAAATATAGAGAGATCACTAAGCGCTGTAGGAAACAAAGGAAAGGCCAATCAAAGATGTATCAGGCCTAAGGAGATCAAAACACAGGTTCTGAGACAAGTTTGTATATACAGTTTCAAAGTGTGAATGAAACACCTATTTCAGCAAAATGTCCGTGTGAATTCAATTCTGTCTGAGTGTGTGATTTCATGAATTGAATGCTTGATTAAATCTCCCTAAATGAGTGATAAGCCTGTGTAAATTAGGGCTTCCAAGGGGGAGTGAAAACAGAGATCGATTAATCAATTCTCTGATCAATCAAAGGAAGAATTGGATTAATAAGACTTTGTGAATGGATTTTTTCTTGAATTAACCTTGTTGCAGGTTTAGGATCTACATATCAATCACTGGAAGAATCGATGAAAACACTGAATTTTAAGTATGTGCAAGATTGAATGGTCAAGATCCATAGCTCAGACAGATCTACGGCTAAGGAGAGATATCACAAGTTAGAATTGTGAACAAGATAAAAGAGAAGTTGAATTTTTGATCCTGAAGTCTGGAAATTGGAAGGAAGAAGGTGGAATTATGTTGGAAGTAGAATGTCAACGGTCGTGATCAATTTCCGCAAAGAGAAAGTACGGATCCACAAGTGAGTTCAATATTCGCAGTGCACAATAGACCGATGGTCAATAGTGAGGCCGCAAAGGATCGATGGTGTGGAAGATTTGAAGTGTGGAAAACCCAACATAAAAAATAAGTTGGAATGAAAATTTGATTTCCACAATCCTCAACGAAAAGGGAAGTGTGGAAAGGTGCATGTGGAAGGAGAAGTGATGGTGTGGAAGTGCATAAGTCCGAAAATTGGAAAAGTGAATTTTTCAATTTCTGCAGTCCACATTGTGGAAAATGTGAGTGCGGCAATCCCGTGGAAGAAGGGAGTGTGCAAAAATATTGAAAATGCGGAAAGTAGGAAGGTGGAACATATAATTGGGTCCTGGGTTACGAAAGAATGTTAATAGAACAAGTTGGCTGTCAGGAAGGGTTTAAAGTCCCTTGATGCTCTAAATTTCATGTGTTTGAGCTCACGGATGGAAAAATATGCCACCAAGGTGGGGTTGGCATCATGTGTTATCATAAAAAAAATTGAGACAAAGTTTTAATTCATCAGATACATGGTCATGTAAGGTAAAAATTTCAGTACATAGCTACTGATGAGAAAATTGCAAATGTGTTTCCAATCCTCTATTAGTGACTAAGTTTAGATGCTTCTGAGTTAATCCTGGTATGGAAAAAAATTCCTATTATAGCAAAGAATGTCTCCTTCCCTAAGCGGGAGTGTTGATTGTACAACATTATGAGTCATTATGAGGACTTGTGTTGTATGAAGTTGGGACTTATGTTGTACCATGTCCTATTTATATCCTCACGTGTTGAGGTGGGATGATAGTATTGTAGTTTTGTGTTGGATCAAGATTGTGGAATTGTGTTGTATCAAGTTTGGACTTGTGTTGCATCAAGTCAATGATTCTCATAGACGGTAACCTATGAGATGGATCTCCATTTGTGGAGATGACCTTGTGTTATGTCAATATTGATGTCTTTTGTTGTATAAAGACTAGAGACCTCAATTTGTTGAGGTGGCATTATTTACTTAGTAAGGAAAAAATATTGTGTGATGTATTACTAGGCATCATTAGTAAGTGCTACAAGTATCCTTTAGAGATTATCTACCTCTAGAGTGATTTACTTTAGCATATGGCTATATGAACCAGGGTAATATTGTATGATCATCAACACATGTGAAAATTCTTGTATGTATGATATGATAATATGGATAAATAATAAATGCACACAAGGACCATGTAGTAAATGTTAAATGATAAAGAGGTAAGCACTGAGAGAGAATGAATTCAAATTTCCTAAGTATAGCTCCAGTGAACTTGAATTGATAAGGCTTTAGTTAAAAACCTTAGTTGTAATAATCATGCATTATTTAACTAAATTGATCCATGCAAAGATTAATAATAGTATACAACATGGATGGCACTAAAAGTGAAGCATCATGAAATTTAGTTCATCTCCTAAATTAGTGACAATGCATTTAGTTAAATATTAAAGTTTATTTCAAAGTCAATTAGCATTCAGTTAAAGCTATTATTGGAAGGTATGGTGCATGTATTATGCATGAATTAATTATTACAAGAAGGAAATTTGAAATTGAGGTTCACGTGTTCACTAGTGTTAAGAAAACATCGCATGGAATGAGATTTTACTTGTTATTAAAGTGTTGGGAACTTGGCAAGTTCATGACAGTTGTTGTATACAATCTCTCTTCTCCATTGATTCATGTTCATACTTATCAGAAAATATTCTAATGTGTTGTAAACCATTCGCTGCAAATATATATATCATACTAAAAGAATTATTGGGTTTTTCATCCTCCCTATTTGGAGGGTTTTCCCAGGGTATATATTGTCTCGTGTGGATGAATGCTTCGTGTGATTAATGTCTCTATGAGATTCATATGTTTAGTGATTGATTGATAAAAGTTTTAAAGTTCAAGAATCTCCATATTTTCTCAAAGTATTAACATGGTATCAAAGCTTAGGGAATGAAGGATATGCATTTGTGCATGCAACTAGAAGCCTACCTAAGGACTTAAGCAAATTTCAAGCACCATGAAATCAATCTCTATTTGACTTAAAAAACATCTCGAGGGAAGTTCAAACTTCAAAACATAGAAGGAAATGGTATTGGACATATTGGAGGAATATGACCTATATGGGATTCTGTTCACAGTGGTGGAGGAGCCTACATCCAAGTAGGGCACATCATCTTCAAGAAGAATCAATATTGCTAGTATTGGAGTAGTAACAGGAGAAGATGGTCTTCTCCAAATCACTTGAGAGATTCCCATCCTCATTGGATACATTATTGTCTCTTGTAAATGACTGAGAAGAGAATCCCAACTTCAAGAGGTTGTGGAATGATTGCATTCAAGAATAAGGGTGAAACTAGATCTAAACAATGGGTACCAAAGAGGAGAATCTTTTTGTTGTGGAAAGAATGAAGAATGGGAGAAAAAACATTCTCTCAAAGAAGTTTTCTTACTTGAAAAAATGTTTGACAAAGGCTTTGAATTATAAAAAAGAATGTTCTTTATGAAAGGGAGTTCAAAGCAAAGAGAAAGGGTGAATATTGGGTTCATACTTCTACAATTGTAGAATAAGGGTAACCTTCTCAGAAGAAAGCATCCAAGGAAAAGGATGGTGACTGAAAGGATTATTTCCTTTAGAATGTTTCAGTAGAAGAACATTCTCTATGATATTTCATGGGACCCTAATCTCCATGAAGAGACTCTCTACATCCTACATGCACTTAAATTTGGAAGAAGATCAAGATCGAGGAACTCTAGTATTCTCTACAAGGGTGCAAAGATCAAGAGGGAGCATACAAAACAATAAAATATGAGTACCTGTATTTTTTTATATGTTATTATAAAAATCAGATTTAAAATGTTTTGAATGTGTTTCATTATATTCATATAGAAATCAAAGTTCGTGGATTTGGAATTATGATATAATGTGTTGAGCATGGACATTGTTGTTTGTATTTTATTGGAATGTTGTAGATCCCATGAAGTACATATTATAAGATATGATATAGGACTGATATCGGACTTGTATAGACTTATATAGGACTAATATAAGGTTGCATAAAACTTTCATGAGAGCTGCATATCAGGATGCAATTTTATGATATATATGGGTTGCAAATAAAGGTTGAAATTCAATATGAATATAAGACTGCATGATTATTCATGAGTTATGAACATAGGGTTTCAAGATTGTTCATATGATATGAATATGGGGTTGTATAAATATCCTTGATATCTGAATATAGGACCGATACAGGGATACAAAACATCAGATGAAAATTGAATGGGGTTATGTCGAAACATTGTTTTAAAATGTATACATAACTTTTTCCATGTCCCCAATCAAACAATTTCCAAATAAGACTATTTGCAAATAATGTTTCACCAACCTTCTATTTCCATAGGTTGAGATGGAGACATAAATTTTCTAATAAGGGGCTATGGGACCCAAAAGGAAATTAGTTTACCATATTCAACAAACGATGGAAGATTCTATGACAAGTATGACAAAATTAGACCTGATTTATGACATATGAAAAATATGACATGTCGGGGTTAAAAATATCCAACAAGGGGTCAAATTTGGGAGTTAGAGGAAGCCATTAGAATTGGGGAAATAATTGGAGCATGAAGAGGAAGACAAGTGTCATGAGAGTTACCAAGCCACTAAGATGAGTTGGAGGAAGCTCATGAAGGGAAATTGGACCTTAGGAGCCCTCATGAATTTTATAAAAGGATTTCATGAGGAATGAGAATATATTTTGATCATTGTTAAATTGGTCTTTGACATTTTAGAGAGATTTTTCTTGTCCATTGCATAGTGTGTGTTCACTCTTCCTTCTTGTGAACCAATTTCGAGGGAGTTGGATTCCTTTCCAAGTTGGTTGATGGAGAGTCCATTCACACCTCTCACGGGAGTTTAATGAAGGATTTTTATTTTTGGGTTGAAGGTCCTACAATTGAATTCTCATCTATCTCCCCATTCTCTCATTCCTTCTTCTCCATTTCCCCACACTCACAATTGATGGTGCAGTTGTTGGAGTGATTCTTGCATCTTGCTGATGATGATTTATGCCCAATATTTGATTTATGATGTATGTATTTGTAATATCATCTGCATATTATATGTAAGTCTAAATCTTTGAAATACATGTATGGAAGTATCGCATTCCCATGCTCTTTATATCATATTTGTATGAGGACATTTATATGAGTTTGATGATGATGGGGAATAAATATATGATGTATGGCTCTGTAGTATTATGTCCAAATTCTCTGAAAGTCTAAATATCAGATATACAAGTATGAAAATCTTGCATACTCATGCCCTTGTATCACTAGTCTTGATGGATCTGGCTTCAATCTTGAAGTAGTTTTATACCAGATTTGTATGAGGGATATTGTATGAGTTTGATGATGTTGGGAAAGCCATATATGATTGATTAATCTTGAATTTAATGTCCATATCCTCTGTGGGTATAAATACAATAAACTCATGTTTGAAAATATTGTGTTCCCATGCCATTGAATCACTAGTTTCCATGACTTTAGCTTCAATCTTGAAGGAGTCTTGTATCAGATTTGTATGAGGTATGTTATCCGAGTTTGATGATTTTTTGATAGAAATATATGATTTGTTACTATTTAATTTCATGTCCCTTTCATATGTGGTTCGAAATCCAAGAAATCCATATGCGAAACTCTTGCAATTCCATGCTACTGATTCACTAGTCTTAATGTATTTGACCCCCATACTGAATGAGTTGTATACCGGA
This sequence comes from Pseudotsuga menziesii, assembly GCA_001517045.1. NCBI lineage: Eukaryota > Viridiplantae > Streptophyta > Pinopsida > Pinales > Pinaceae > Pseudotsuga > Pseudotsuga menziesii. The sequence continues at coordinate 55,300 of LPNX011181234.1, read as the reverse complement.
CTTGTATGAAGGGATTTATATAATGTTTAATACTATTACAGAATCCATTGGTATTATTTATATGTTACCTATATTTAATATCCTTATCTGAACCTTTAAATCCACCTTTTATATGTCAAAATCGAGTTAGTTATGCAATTTCCCCATAAGCAATTTCACTGAAAGTTACCCTACAAATGTTGCAGACCATAATACATTTGCATAACCTTATAAAAATTATTAAGGATATTAATTTATGTATGATACTAATTCCCATACTCTTTTCTTAAAATTTGGAGGATTTTTATTGATTTGGACAGCTAGTTTGGTCATCACCTTTGGGGGGATTTGAACACAATTTCCTAGTAATTTTGGTATTTTTGTCATTATACCCAAAAACGTTTTCATAGGTATAAATAATGATACAAAGTATCCAAAAACAACCTTGGGATGTTTTAATACTCACCATACCATCTCCTTTCAAATTTGGGACCATTCGGTGAAAGTCGGAAACCTCTAGAGTCATGACTAGTTAAGCTTGAATTTTGTCCAATTTGTGCATTTCTCCAAAATTCCAAAAAGGGGAAATTACAGTGGTATCAGAGCATGTTATTGGAACGTATTGAATTTATGGATTATAGATATGAATTTAAGAAATATCTGAATTCATATTTTGATGATAAGACCATTCTTTCTTATACAAGGATTTGAATTGATGGCTAGCCAACTTAGGGGTAAGATGGAAGCAGGTGGTAGTAGAAGTTTCCATCGTGGAGAGACACATAATACCATTCATTTTGAATAATTTTCTTATTGGTTGAATTAATTTAGGAAAAATAATTCAACTATGAATTCATTAAGGGACAATCAACAATCCACAAGTTTGGAAGAGCATGAAATGAGAAAAAATCAGCCTACTTGTGAAAATATCCTAGATACACCATTATAGAAAGAAATGGAGAATATTGAAGTGGAGAATCAATTACCTCAAGGTTATTGTAGAGAAGAGCATAAAAAGGAAAGTGAATACAAGAACATAATCCTTACTGGTAGGGGTTGTGTAAATCAAAGAGAATATACTGATGGATCATTGAACTATGAAAGAGTACCTTCTGATGGGTGCTCACAACTCTATGTTGGTGACATAGAGATCAGATTTTAAGATGTTGCTGCAAGAAAAATTTCTCATAATCATGAATATGAAGACCTTATGACAGATAATGAAGAACCAAGATCAAGTTCCCCATCACCACTTGAACTTCAAGAAGTTGATCAAATCAAGAAGAAATAAGAAGAGGAGGTTCACTCCCATAAACCATCCTTCATTGAAGAGTCTTTGAGGATGAGTGAAAGAGATATACAAGAGGCCCTCATAATAATTCATGACACTCAAGCAATGGTATCAAATTCTTGTTGGAACTTTTCTTCATTGGAGGAGCCATCCTTCCTTGAAGACATGGAGAAGATTCAAAGAGAAATGTGCAAGATCAAAGGTAATTTCATGTCTTTTCTTTTTGATAGAAAAAATGTAATTGAGATTATTTAATGTTTACATGAATACTGCTTGAAGAATAATGAAGATATTCATAAGCTCAAAATTCAAAATGAGCAACTTCTTGAGAGGTTGCAAGATACTTGTTCTTCCTCCTATGTTTCATATTGTCATATAGTAGATTACTTGGAGGATTCTCATGACATGATGGATCATGAGAAACATTAAAAATTGTAGGTTCTTGATGTGTTTGAAGATGATATTGATGAGATCCAGTCACTAGTAGTGGTGGAAGAGGAACTTTATTTGCCTCTTGAAAATGGTTACACATGTTTTGAAGATGTGCATGATTCCAGCACCTTGGAACCAACCCATGAGGAACGTTTTTCATTTTTAAGGGAGGTGCATGTTATTACCCTTATTGATCCTTCACATAATGAAAATTTTTCATTTTTTGATAATTTGGGTGATTTGTTTCTTTCCCCTACATCCCACAGTTCCAAATTTCGCAGCATTCATCCTGATGAAGTATGGGTGAAAGGTTTATTTTTTATAGTGCCACGTGAAGAGTATGGAATTTATATCTCTCCTTTTGATGATGAAATGATTAGAGAACAATATTATTTACATTTTCAGAAGCATCCTTTTTACATTATGATGATACACATCTACATGGGTGCACCTATGATGTTCACTTGAGTCACTTGGAGACTCGTGAATTTCCTTGCTCCTTGCCTAGTCTATTTGATGTTGGAGGAACTTCATCCCACACTTGGGTGAATATATATAAATGATTGAATAAAATTATTGTTGGAAACAACATAATCTATTATTTCATGATGATATACATATTCATGGGTGTATTGATGAGACTTATTTGATCCACTTGAAGTCTTCATGTTTTCTTTGCTCCTTATTTGGTTAAGATTTTGGTGGAGGTTATTCATTCACTTATTGGATGAAAGAACACATGGCTTATTATATTGATGCACATTATATATTTTTGGAGTAGCATTATGGTACATGGGATCCTCATCTATGTCATTAGAGTATATTTGATATAATACTTGATTCTTTTGTGTATGGGCCACATGATGATCTACTTACTTGGATGTACAAGAACTTTCATGATTCTTTGATGAGGTACCTTATTGATGTACATTTGTATGATGTTGTTATGTAATTTCCTGATCTATATTTTGTACTCATGATGTTTGTAAGGGTTCAATACAAGCAATGGGATCCTGTAATTGCTTGGTTTCATCTCACTTGGAGTAGCAGTTCAATTGTTGGCTTGAGAAAGAAAACCGACCTTTAGTTGTTTGAGTTCATCTTTGCAGAGCAGTGTTCCATTTTCCTATGTGGGAGACCTTTCGAGAGATGGATTCAATTTTCACATGATTTTTTTTCATGGCATTTCATCATATAAATTTCACATGATGCATGTTGCAGACCATAATCCATTTGCATAAATAAGTAAACATGATTAATGATATTCATTTCTTTCTGATATTCATTCCCATACTCTGTTCTTAAATTGGGGAGGGTCTTTATTGATTTGGAGAGCTAGTTTGGCCATCACCCTTGAGGGGATTTGAACACAATTTCCTAGTAATTTTGGTCTTTTTGTAATTAGCCTAAAACAAGTTTTTAGAGGTCTAAAGACTAATAAAAAGTATCCATAAACCACCTTGGGATGTTTTAAGATTCACCATACCATCTCCTTTCGAATTTGGGACCATTTGGTGAAATTTGGAGCCCTCTAGAGTCATGATTAGTTAAGCTTGAATTTTGCCCAATTTGTGCATTTCTCCAAAATTCCGAAAAGGGGAGATTACAACCTTATGAAATCATTGCTAGTATATTGGAAGTATTTATTTGATTGTATTTATTGATTATGCAATGTTGTTAAACAATACATAACTTGTATTGTAGGACGTAAATAATATTCCCTGACCTACAAGTGAAGAATGACATGAATGCGGAGTCATCCTGATGTGTGATCCGGAAAGAGAGAATATTGGGAAGTTCCTATGGTTATTAGGAAGAAGTCAGAATTGAATCCCTAATACTATCCTGAGATATGTGAAGAATCCTGAATACAGTTAATTTGTTTTAATCAAATATATAATTTATGTGATTTATGTGAAGGCTCCTGAAGATATTTAATTTAATATATATTTAATCATGTGTCAAGAAGAAATTCAAAAATAGATGAGAATGAATATCCGTAATGGAGGATATAGATTATGATTCTCACATCCCGATGGTGAGAGGGAGAAGTTAGATTCATTAGCTCTTGAATAACATGTGAAACTGGTTGATGTATCTCCTGTTAAGAGGATACCTACATGATGCTCATATTCAAGAATATTGTTATGATTCTTGAGACTAAAGGTGTGGCAGTTTCGAAACAAGATTTTCCTTAGTTAAGGAAAATATGCAATAGAAGAACTTGAATAGTTTTAGGATGATGGAATCTTATTCCATGTCCCTGCATATGAATATTAAATATGAAGTCAATAAATATTATTTCATATTTATAGGGTCTCAAAGGAAGTTGAGATGAAGTTTTAATTCATCATATACATGGTCATGTAAGGTAAAAATTGTAGTACATAGATACTCATGAGAAGATTGCAAATTTGTTTCCAAGACGCTATCAGTGACAACATTCAGATAATTCCAACATAATCTTGGTATGGAATAAAATTCTTGTTATAGCATAGAATGTCTCCTTCGCTAAGAGGGAGTGTTGATTGTACAACATCATGATTCGTTCTTGGGACTTGTGTTGTATCAAGTTAGAACTTAAGACTTATGTTGTATCATGTCCTATGTATATCCTCATGTGTTGAGGTGGAATGATAGTATTGTAACCTCGTGGTGTATCAAGACTATGGACTTGTGTTGTATCAAGTCTGGACTTGTGTTGCATCACGCCATTGATTCTAATAGACAGTACCCTATGATATGGATCTCCATTTGTGGAGATTACCTTGTGTTGTGTTAATATTTAAGTCTTGTATTATATTAAGACTATAAATATTATGTGATGTATTACTAATCATCATCACTAAGTTCTACAAGTATCCTTTAGATATTAGCTACCTCTAGAGTGATTTACTTTAGCATATGACTATATGACCCAAGGTAATATGGTATTATCATCAGTATGTGTTATAATTATTCTATGTATGATATGATAATATTTATAAATAATAAATGCAAATGTGGACCATGTAGCAAATGTTAAATGATAAAGAGGTGAGCACAGAGAGAAAATGAATTCGAATTTTCTAAGTATACCTCTAGTGAACTTGAATTGATAAGGATTTAGTTAAAATCTATCCATGCAAAGATTAATAATAGTATGCTACATGGATGGCACTAAAAGTGAAGCAACATGACACTAAGTTAATATCCTAAATTAGAGATCATGCATCTAGTTAAATATTAAAGTTTATTTCAAATTCAATTAGCAATCTATTAAATCTATTCTTGGAAGGTATGGTGCATGTATTGTCCATGGATTGATTATTACAACAAGGAAATTTGAAATTGAGGTGCATGTGTGCACTAGTGGCAGGAAAAATTGCATGGAATGAGTTTTTACTTGTTATTAAAGTGCTGGTAACTTGAAAAGTTCATGACAGTTTTTGTAGATAATCTCTCTTCTCTATTGCTTCATGGTTAATCTTATCAGGAAATCTGCTAATGTGTTGTAAACCATTCACTGCAAATTTGTTGTTAAGGATATTACACCCTTGTAACCTAGGGTCCGGGCTTACCAACTTACTACTAACTTGCAGACAATTAGCTTTTTATAGAGAATAGGAAGAAAGTCTTGACTTACTCGATTAACGACAGTTGATCCAAGCTTGATCTTCTCTTGCTCCACTTCTCTCCAAATCTTCTAGGGATGCACCTATTCACTTGCAAAGAAAAAATCCTTCAAGTAATAGCTCATGCATATATATATATATATCATATATTAGATCAAAAGCATATAAATAATGTAATCAAACATATTCATTAAACCAATATACATTAAATTGACATGATACAAGTTTGGAAGAAGAATTATCTTTATTGACAAATAGTGAATAAGATAAGAATACAACCTAGCTTCTGACACAAGGACTCCACTGCAACCAAAGGACTCTGATTTCTATTGCTCCAAGGTTGTGAAGATATACCACCCGCATAACTTTGGTCTCCAAAAAATTGATTGATTAGCCCCACCCCAAGGCCTCTATTTATACTTTGGGAAATAGAGTGGTTTTGAAGGTTGGGATGGTTGAGATGGTTGGGAAAGTTGTGGATTAGGACCCAACTAATATCATCTAATCTTGATTTATATTTTTTAATGTCAAATTAAGGTATACACGAGTATTAATATATGCAAATCGCGTATAATACACATGTTGCTCAAGGGGAAATCACGTATGTAGGTATACGCAGGTTGCAATGCAAATAATCACGTATGATACACGATTTGCAATGCATATAGTCACGTATGCAACCCAAAACTAAAAATAAAAGTATACAAGGCTGTTTTGAGGATAATACATCAAAGGTCATGCACATCTATATTGTTTTGGCCAATTCAATCCTAATTTGTCCTTTTGTGTACCAACATGAGGAATCTCAGCACTCGGATAGAGAAGTGCCATTTGGCTGATAACAAATGCCCCTTAATGTGTGAGGTCAGAGGGAAGCGATGGCCGAAATACATTATAATCATTATCTTGGAGAACTGACAAGTCCAAGGAAGCAGAGGAAGTACCTGAAACAAATACATATCAATGTCATATACAAAATAATATCTGACGATGCCATGTTCAATATACTGAAACACTAGGTCCTTTACAATATTTGAGTACATCATATGATATGGGTACAAGACCACATATATTACAAAGGTGAATCAAAGCCACAATATACAATGACGAGTCTTCAAAATATGGAAGCTGTGTAGGTGAACGCAACACAATCTTGCGCAACTTAGGTTATAGATGTTAACCTAAGGTATTCATCAAAATCCAAAGGACCCAGTACAATCCAAGCCATGTGAATAGATGTGTCAAAGTTGAACATGAAGAGGACTCAACAGATTGTCAATCAATAGGTGAAAATTGACAACTAAAGCAAAGGAATTCACCAATGATAAAAGTGAATCCTAGGGTACCATCATCAAAAATCTAGTTCTTTGTCTTCAGGAAGTACTGATGAGAAACCATGCTATGATGAGGAAGGAAATAGATCCTCCAACGGATCACAAGAGTGACTAGGAACTAGATGAAGGAAGATAGGAAAAAATTATATCAGATAGGATAATGATGGAATCAAGATAATAATCAAAATAAAGGATAAATCCTTGAACAGTGAGCACAATAGAGAGGTGACCCAAGGCAGCTTTTCACTTTGTAGATAGTACAACTAGACTTATCTTTCATGTAGGAGACATGATCAGATTCCCTAGGCATAAGTGAGAAGTGGAGGAGTAAGAAACTCGAAATGATAGTTGAACTAAAAGTGTACACTGAGACATTAATATCAAAAAGTTCAGAGAGTGCTATGTTCAAGGAGGACATGTTGCCACCAACTGTAACCCAAAAAGAAAACTTCTTCCTTATATTTCCTGTTAAATTTTAACGAGTCCAGAAAAGTCAACTCAGGTCTCTCTTCATTTTAGACAAGCTTGAAGAGAAGAGGGAATAATGCATGATAATGTCACTTATTCATGGATTTTACGATCCCGAACTAGTACATGCTCGTTTGGTGTTTTCATGTTTAGAGAGTCTAAAAAATCCAAAGAAGACTCCAGGGGGGTCCTTTTTCGTCCAATTTAGTGTCCTGAAGCTGAAAAAGTATAAAACATACCTCAAAAGAACTCTCTTAACTTCTGAAGAAGAGAAGGCAAACATTTTTTGTACTTAGTCAGGGAGGTCAGAAAAAGGTTAAATTACCACCTACCCAACGCTCCTTCAAAATTAGCATATAGCTTGAGTTTTACGAGTGTGAAGGAAAGCAAGATCACTCGGAAAGATCCATTTGATTACGAGGAATGGGGCTTACAACAGTAAACTCGATGCTTTGTTCTTAGTGTTTAATAAGCATGAAAAAGACATAAAGTACACTTATAATATTTTTCATGTTTAGGTCCAGAGCACGAAAAAGAGAAAACTAAGCTCATACCGGGCGCTCCTTTTATGTAAATTTAGTCCCTCAAGTCTAGAAAAGTGATAAATCTATGTTTGAGAATACTCTTCTCAATTCCGTAGAAAAGAGAGCGATCCTTTCTCGTATTATTCCACATGGTCCAAGAAAGTGATAAACTACCACCAATATAGACAAATTTTACCTCTGTCTTCAATCGCTCGGTGTGGATAAACCATGGACAATTTTCAAATCCACAAGTGCCAGGTAAATCAGCTCTTCATGCTCTTTCATTTCATCCAAACACATTTTTAATTTTAAGCAAAATTTTAATGTTTTAAGCCAGTTTTAGGGAGGTATCACTGTATATGTGGGTATCCAACTTAGACAGTTGCGTACACGCATTTTATACGTGACTTGCCCGAAAGAAACCTACGTATGATACGCAACATGTCCAAAGGACAATCGCGTCACACTGTGCGACATAGGAAAAGCATAATTAGGGCCAAAATCAAAGTTTTTGAATGATTTTTAATGTTTGAAAATGGTTTTATGGACAGGATAAAACATGTTGTTGGAGTGGAGGGAGAGGGAACATGAAACCATGGACTAAGATGCACTTCGAAGTTCTGCCACAGTGCATGCATTACGAAAAAATGGGCTGCTAAATTTATTTTGTACCTAACCTATGCGATCTAATGTCCATTTGCTAGAATTTTTTATCAACTACTGGGATAATGATCTAGGTGCATTTGACCTACAAGGTGAGATTCTAGAAATTGCACTAGAAGACATCTATTTTACAGTGGGTTGTCATGATGGGGAGTTCCTGTCAACTTGGAAGGTACTAGAAAGGGTGGTGACCTTCTAAGTTTTCAGAACTATATTGACACTTACTGCATGCCTGGAACTCAAAAAAGGGGAACTTGCATCCCTATTGCACATATCTGCAGCTTACCATTACAGGTGTTGGTAAGCATAGTGGTAAGGGTTGTAGGATCATCATCACTTAATCTTCCAACTCGAAACCAAATGAGAATTGCAGTGGAATGTCTACAGGGGAATTTATTTGACTGGTGCTCAGGAGTAATCCCAATAATGAAGAAGAAATTATTTGACTGTAAGAGAGGTTGATGAAAGAACTTGAGTTATTTGAGCATATTGGTGGCCTTTTTCTTTGAGAGAATGCCTGCTCTGAGCCCCACAATACCTATACCAAATTTCTCTCCCCATCATCCTAGACTGAGTAGGTGGGGAGAAATATTCCTCTGCCAGGGTGGTGGTCGATCGATTCAGAGTGTTTACGATGATGACTTCTACCTATTGTGGGAGTGGCAGCTACCAGCACTGGAGCAGTTTCCATATGTTGGGATGGATTTTCGGGGTGACAATGACCTTGTCCTTCCTCCTAGAGGAGCATGGGGAGTGTCAGGTATTTTTGTTTTTTCAAGTTTTTAATTTTTTATGAATTTTTTATCATAACAACATATACATATGTATAAAAGTTTTTAATCCCGTAAATGTTTTAAAATGCAGATATTGGACCTGTCCTCCCTGATGGGCATCCTCGTATGTATGTGCAACCAGTGGCAGGGGAGGATCGTGGTTTGATTAGGGTTCTTGAGGGGAAGCTGGCTAGGATTACCCAAAGAGTCCCTACTTTATGCATTGAGCAGATCCATGGAATTATGTAGGAACTAGTGGTTGGTATCCCACCAACCTGGATACGCCTTATGAGAAGGGTAGCCAGAGAAGTGCCTGTTTAAATAGATGTCGTTGAGGCTACTACTGCTGAACAAGCTGAAGAGGCCCGAGAGCAGGATGACCAGGATGATCAGGGTGACTAGAGTGGTCAGGATGATCAGGGTGGTCAGGATGACCAGGGTGGTCAAGATTATACCTAGGGGCATTTTATGGATTACGATCCAATTTTTGTATATTATACAGTTATGACTAGATCTAAGGATAAATAATTCGACCTATCTATATGGACATATATTCACACACACACAGATATATATATATATATTGCCGGTTTATTTACATGTGTTTTTGCAATGTATCTGTTGTGTAATTTTATGAAATATGTGTTAAGTGACAATCCAAGATATAGTTCACATATGCATCAGTTAATGAATTTTGATTTCTTAGAATATGATTAAATGTAATAAATGAAAATTTATTTCCAATAACCTAACTTGCATAAACTAAATTAATAAAATAGGGTTATGCACATGATAAGCTCGATTAAGCTGGGAAACCACCAGTTGAGAGTCAAGTCTGACTTCCAGCTGGGTGATGCCACATGACAAGGTATCCCATAAAATATCAATGACGGCCCTGTATTCGGCCACGTTATTGGTAGAAGGACCTAGGAAAGCACCTCCAGAGGAAACTAGCTTTCCTAAGGGTGAGTAAATAACCCATGCGGTTGAAGCCAGGTTGCAAGTGTGACAACTAGTGCCGTCTGAAAAACATACAAACCATTCAGAAGACATCTGTAACAACAAACAGATGATATAAGAACAAAAACTAGTCAACTATTGTACATAAAGTTATATACAATAAAAATACAAGAAAAAGTGTTAGGCCTAAGCATAGTACTTCTTCAAGTAGAGCCCATTTCTAGGCTCGGGCAACTTATTCCCCTCAAAATTAGTTAATTCATATGCACCTTTCTTCAGAAATTTTGACATGACATAGGGTCCTAACCACATGGACCTGAATTTCCCTATCCCCAGGGGTTCTTTATCTTGATCCCAGAGCAAGACAAGTTCCCCTTCAGAAAAAATCCAAAGTTTGACCGATTCATCGTATTGATTTTTCACCCTATTTTTATGAGCCTCATTTCCAGTTAGCGCAACCCTATGCTGCTCATTTGTTCTAAGTGTAACAAACGTTCTTCTAGCTCAGTTGTATCAGGTAACACATGAATGGCAATTTTTAAGGACGGGATTTTACATTCAACCGAAGTTACTGCTTCCACCCCGTGAACGAGTTGGAAAGGAGAAAACCATGTGGAAATTTTCACATTGGTTCGATAAGCCCAAAGTGCAAGATATAGCATGATGTGCCAATTTGACCAGGTTGCATTAATAGTGCGTTTGTGAATAGTCTTCAAGGTCTTATTTACTGCCTCAACTTTACCATTCATTTGCAGGTAGAAATAAAATGAATGTTCTTGTTTAAACCCTAGCACAGCGGTCAATTCAGTCATCATGTTGTTTTGGAAGTGACTGCCATGGTCAGTGACAATCTCTTTAGGAATACCAAAATGTGCAATAATTTGGTTGAAAATGAATAAAGCTACAGTTTCCCCGTCAGCCTTATAGGTGGGCATTTCCTATGCCCACTTCGTGAAATAATCTACAGCGACAATGATGTATTTGTGCCCCCGGCTGAAACAGGGTTGCATGTCATGTAATCTATCCCCCACTTAGTGAAGGGGACCACTAAGATGATAGGAAATAATGGACTAGGATGTGTCTAAATATTTCTAGTGTAAAGCTGATAAGAATGACAGTGCTTCATGACTTCTACACAATCCTTAAATATCGTGGGCCAAAAATAACAGACACTTAAGATCTTCTAGGTCATTGCTAACCCAGATAAATGACCCCCACATGCTCCACTATGGGCATCATTTAGGACAATCTCAGCCTCTTCATGTGTAATACATCGACACAAAACATAGTCTACCTCTCTACGGTATAAAGTATCTCCAATAATGAGGTAGTTTTTTGCATGTAAGCGTAATTTGCGCCGTTCTTCCCGTGAAAAGGTTGCAGGGAACTTCAGAGTCTAGAGATAGATAAGTATATCTTTGTACCAAGGTTCAAAAGTGGAAATCAAGAAAATTTGCTCATGTGGGAATGAGTCTTCTTCAATGGATACATCTTCTTCAATAGGAATTTCTACAATGAAATTTGCAAAATCTAAGGATTTTTTGGATTTGGTGGATTGAAAATCTAAGTCAAACTCTTGGAGAATGACTATCCATTTATTGAATTTTCCTCCAACTATCCATTGGGACAAAATATACTAGAAAGGCCCTTAACATCTGCCACTATTGTCGTAGTCCTCAGTAAGATGTAGTGACGCAACCTCTGAACAACATATACAACTGCTAATGCCAACTTTTCGATGTGAGAGTACCTAAGTTCAGGGCCATCTAAAGCATGACTAAGATAGTATATGACATGCTCTTGGAGCTCATCATCCTCCTGGACTAGTACTACTCCTATGGTTGACTCGGATGCAGCCAGATACAATATAAAATCATGAGATTAATTTGGCGGATGCAATAAAGGTGATGACAACAAAGCTTTCTTTAATGCCTTGAACGCAAGTTGGGCGGTTTCATCCCATACAAATGGGGTGTCCTGCTTCAACAGGTGCATGAAACATTTGGTGATCTTGGCATAATTCATAATAAAAATTTAGAGAAAGTTGAACTTTCCTTGCAGGCTCTAAAGCTGCCTAATGGAACGAGGAGGAGGTAGATTTACTATGGCCTTAAATTTCAAAGGATCCACCTGAATACCTTTTTTAGAAACAATGAACCCAAGAAGCATACCTAAATCGACACAGAAAACACACTTGCGGGGATTCAAACGTATTTTATAATGTCTGCATCTTTCAAAAATTAAACGCAAGTGATCTAGGTGATCAATCCTCTTTTGAGAATGTGCTGGCAGATCATTTAGGTAGGGTTCGACAATAGACTTGATGTCATGAAAGGAAAAATTGATTTCTTACTGAAAAGTAGCCCCTGCATTTTTCAATCCAAAAGGAATTTTCTTCTACGCAAATGTACCCCAAGGGAAAATGAAAGCTGTTTTATGTTGGTCTTCTGTTTTGATTTGAATCTGATTATACCCAGAGAAACCATCCATAAACGAAAATACCTCACTCCCTGCACAAGAATCAATGATTTGATATAGGAATGGTGTGCGGTAGTTATCCTTAAGGCATGATTTATTTAAATCGTGAAAGTCAGTACAGACATGTATCGTCCCTTGCTTTTTGTCGACAGCAACAGGGTTGGATACCCATTCTGTCAAAGCTACCGGGTAAATAAAACTAGATTTCAGTTGTTTTTCAACTTCAACCTCAACACTTGCCGCTTTACATGGATTGATAGGTTTATGTTTTTGTCGAACTGGTTTGGAGTCAGGATAGGTTTGGATGTCGTGTTCGACTATCGATGGATTTATGCCTGAAATTTCCTCATATGACTAGGCAAACATGTCACGAAATTCCTTAAATAAGGTTGTATAGATAGCAATCTCCTATGGAGAGTAGTTTGCACCAATATATACATTTTCTACAATGTTTGGGTTCACATAGATGTCAATAGGAATAGTAACAGAAATGTTTATCATATTCCCCTTGGCAAATATTTCCTCCATTGGTAAGGAATTAATTAGTATATCAACATCACCTGCTAGTCTCATATGGAACTCTTGGTTTTTAATCCTGCTTAATTCTGGAAGAAAATAGGATCGATGATGAAGATATTCGCATATCTTATCTCGTCCACACATATCTTCCAAAAATGGCGTCGTTAGATAGCAAAACCATGTATAAGCAATCCTCAGTATGCAAAGAGTTCTTTGCCCAAGCAGGAAGATAGGCTTCTTTCAGCTCCTCTAAGACTGTGAGAGGGACCAAAACAGGATCAACAGTGGTATGAATGATAACTTGAAAATCTACTTCCACTGTCGATAAGGGAACTTCAGGTTCATGACAGGAAGGAAGAACCCAAGGGTCTGTTCTATCAACAACCGTTGCGATAGAATTCCCTAAACTAGTAGAACCTAAGTAATTAATTTGGGCTGGAAAATCGAATGTGCCCATCAATGATGAATGCATTCCAGCTCATAAGCCCCATTGCACCAAAGAAGAGGTATAACACTATTTGTTTATGTGTTTTCTTTAGTAGTTTAGCCATTTTCCTAACCCACATTTGCTTGCAAGTTTGATTTCTAACAAGATTTGCAGGTTTATTGTTGTTTAATATTTGTTTGCAGGTTATTGGAAGTGGAACCCTAACCTTGTTTGCAGAGGGGTTCTCCATCTTTGCTTTTCTTTCTGTCCAATTTCCTTTCCATTTTCTTTCATGCATTTTCAAGCAGGAACCTACCCTTTCATCCTATAGATGGAAGGGAGCCATTCCTACCCTTGTCTCAAAGAGAAATCCTTGCTACAGAACTGGCGACTATACTAGGTTGATCCCACAGGATCCCTAGTTTAGTTTTTTTTTTTAATTTCAAGTTTTTCAGTTTATGCCCTAGTTTTAAAATTTCTTGTCATATCTAGTTTAAATCTTGTTTAATTTCAGTTTTTGTTACTACTGAAGCCTCTACAACGCAAATCCGAGTCTGTTTGGCCATAATACAGGTTACTGTAGACCGGATTTGACTCAGGGTCAAAAAAAACCCCAAATCCAGAGCAGGTCTCACTTATCGAGCCTAAACAGGGGACCAGGTTGCTCATTTAGGCCTCACAGGAACAACCAAGTCACCCTTTCCCCCCCAAAAGGTGTGACTTTCTTCAGAAAGGTAGACCGCTTCTGTATGTGAAATCTGTGAGACCCCCTCACCACATTTGGCCCTAAACATGCGGCCTATCAATCAAAAGTTAATTTTTAAGTTATTAGGGACTGTCAGGGAGGCTTAGCTACCTCTGTCCAGCACAGTAGTTCCATTTCTGTTTCTGTTTTAATTTACTGCAATTTCATGTACAAACAAAGTGTAAATTCAAACAAAATTTTTTAATGGCTTAATGAATGTAGCTTAACTAAAATTGACATAAAATTAATAGTATTTCTTACCCTTCCTCCTCTACCCATTCATCACCCTTCGGGGTATTCTGGGATAATATGAAGGGCACATCTCGTATATTAATAGGCCCTTCACTGAATATTGTTCAAAACCGTTAAAAACAGATGACTTGGAAGGTAGAGGGAGTAGAGAAGGAGGGATTCTCACGGCACTACGCATCCTCCTTGTTGACCAACCTTGCATCCAGGAGGTGACCTGTGGATCTACAGATGGGCTTAGTCCCATTGTTATGAGAGCCCAACACCTTCTCTTGGTTGAAGAAGAATATAGGTGTAAGGTAGTCACCTAGTTGGGCTATCAATTCAGGGTAAAAAATTGTATCTGTCTACACAATTTCTATTTATTTACTGCTTGTATTCACAATGGTATGAAATCTGGGACATATTCATAAACCATTTGCAGCCACCAAATAACAGAAACATAGAAAGACATACACACCACATACCACGTAAATCAACCCCACTCAGTTCATGACGCTGAGAGAGCCACTAAAATTGATTAATTTACACTAAGTTCAAAAATCTGCAGTCTTTGAGGACATAAGTCCCTGAATGCCCTATGTTGAATTTTTTAATGGTTATATCAGATATTAAAACATTTAGCATTATAACAACATAACCATAAGCCAAAATATCACTGAAAGAGAGACAAGCACAACCATACAACAAGAACACAAATACTTATCCTGGGAAAACCCTAAAGGGAAAAACCCAGTAAAAGCTTCCTCAATATAGATGCCCCAAAAGACAAAAGATAAAACCAACAAGGAGATCAAAGCCTAATCCTCCTCCTTCTCCAGCTACTCTTCTTGTATCCACTAATGTGCTACACAAGTGAGGATGTGTGTTCCAAATGAGGAGTGCCACACCTCTGTATCTCTAGTATGTGAATACTGAAAGCATCATCATCTATATCTTTAGTATAGAAATAATAAAACACCATCATCTATATCTTCAGTATGGGAATACTGAAATCATCATCATCTATATATTCAGTATGGGAATACTTAAAGATAATCATCTCTATATTCAGTATAGAAATACTAAATCACCATTATCTGTATCAACAGTATGTAAATACTGAAACATCATCATCTGCATTTTATCTCGTATGTAGAAATACCGGATTTCTATGTGTTACGATAGAACATGGGGTTCTCTGTCATCACAACTCTGGTAATCACATAGAATCATTGTAGTATCCATCTTCAGGTCAAAGAGACCTGATATCAGCTTCTGAAGCCATATGGCTTCACAACTTAGCAGAGCAATCTGCTATGTATTTTGCTTCAGCAGTGCTAAGAGAAACACTGGACTGTTTCCTGCTAAATGATGAACTCATAGCAGACTCAAAACAAAATCATCTACCTGATGTGCTTTTCCTATCTGAGATACTTCCAGCCCAATCTGCATATGTATAGCCATAAAATCTGTAGTCATGGTTTCCATCATAGTATATACCAAAGTCTATCGTCTCTTTCAGATATCTCATCACATTTTTTGCGGCTATCAGGTGAACCCGTTTAGGTTGAACTAGATATTGACTCAAGGTGTTCACAACAAAACAAATGTCTGATCTAGTATTTGTTAAGTACATCAATGACCCAATGATCTATCTGTATTGAGTCACATCCACTAACTCTTATGATTTATCATCTAACAGCTTCAGGTTGGAGTCCATGGGTGTGGCCATGGATTTGCATTCCAACATATTGAATCTTTTCAATATCTCTACCGCATGCTTTCCTTGGTTGAGAAAGATTCCTTCTGAACTTTTCCATACTTCCAGACCTAGGAAATAATGCATTAACCCAAGGTCTTTCATCTCAAATTCTTTTGCTAGTTTCTTCTTGCTTTCCATAATCTATTTCTCATTCCCTGCCAAGAATAAGTCATCCACATATGATAGTAGGATGACAAGTTCATCTTCTATAACCTTGAGATAAAGGTTAGGATCAGCTTTACTCTTGGTAAAGCCCATGCTCTACAGGAAACTATCTATTCTTCCATACCAAGCTTTGGGAGCTTGCTTTAGGCCATAGAGGGCCTTCTTCAACTTGCATACATGAGTCAATCTGTCTTCAACTTCAAATCTTCATGACTATTCGATGTAAAACTCTTCCTTAATCATACCATTAAGGAAGGCTTGTCTTTACTTCATCATGGAAGAAACTACCATGATAGTTATCAAGGAAGTGTACATTGCTTCCTAGAGTAAGTGTCTCTTCAGAATTAATTCCCTCTTTCTGATAGAAACCTATAGCCACAAGTCTTTCCTTACTTCTATCAACAACATAATTTATCTTGCAAATCCATTTGGAAGATACCACATTCTTACTTTCTATTTTGAGTACTATATCCCAAACATCATTCTAGTATTCTTTCATCATAACATCTTCCATGAGTTCATCCTATCAGGTCATCAACATATCCTAGTATTCTGCATTCAACCTCGAAGGTTGGAACCTACTTTACTCTTGGTAAATTCTCGATCCATCAAGAAGTTGTTCATCATGTCATACCATGTCAAACTTAGACATCTTCTATAGTCACTCCCCTTGAAGTGGAGTATCATCTTCCCTCTTCATTCTTTATAGGTGGTTCTATGCTTGATATATACTTCTAGTAGGTTTCCCTTTATGTCTTGAAACCATATAGTATGATCAACTGTTACTCTTTGATCATAGCTTCTTTCACATCATTCTTTTCTTCATCTTGAGTTATCTCTTGTACCCATGGTTGTCTTCATCCTTTGAGGTGGATCTACCACTCTCTGAAGCTCTTTCTTCCGTCATGATGTCTCTGACCCTAGGAGCTTCAGATTCATGTTTATTGGAGTAAATATTGAATTGTCATCACTTGTTCTTTGGAACAAGTCTCATACTTATTTTATTGTAGGAGGTTGTACAGGACCTTCCTACAATTCAAATGCACCAGTAGCATGGTTAGAACCATTTCATAGAACATAACGACAAATTCTTATGCATCATGCAACTGTTTAACCATTACAACATTCATCCATATTTCATGGAAACTTTCTGGATGACATCATTGAGATTGTGTGCTAATCCAATATGTCAGCAAGGAGGTTTCATTTTAGATAAGTAGCAATGGAGAGGTGTATAGCACCATGAGCTACTTACTCATCACATGCATACTGCCATTAATGCAAACATTCTATCATGCATAACACATCAACTGAATACAAAACAATATCATGAAATGACAATTGAATACTTATCTTTTATTTGTTTTGTGGGTAGACTCCTTCTTGATCATTTTTCTTCATCATCTTCTTCATTCATGAAATCATCATTTCTTATCCAAATGATAAGATGGATAAGAGGTTCTTCAAGAATTGAGTTCTTCATATTCCTCATTGCTTGACGAATCTTCTTTGAATGGTGAGAGCTTTGATCTTCAATTGCTCCCATATTCTTCTTCTCTTCTTATGAGTCGAGCTTCTTCTTCTTCCCAGAGTCTGATGAAAGTAATCACTTCCTTATGGTACACATTCCTTGAATGAATGAATCCTATGATCCTGGGATACCATTCAAGGTGGCTATCACCACTTCTGCATTCTCCACTTCTTCTTCTACTGCTTCAAGTTGTTCTGCATTATGGATCTTCACATTCTTGAACTATTTTCTCAAAGCCATCTTCTGATTTGTGTTCTTATCTTCAAATATCTTGATCAAGGAATCAAACATCTTTGGTTTCTTTAGGGAAGAAAATTGTGGTACAAGTTGATCCGTGATTGAATCAACAATGATATTCTTGGCCTTGATCAAATTCTTCTTGTGTAAGGCTTTGAGCCTCATCTCCCTATGGAACTGGAACCTCTCTATTCATGTAGGTGTCCAATTCATTTTATTCAGAGAGATCAAATACTTCCATTCTTGGAATTTTTCAACTTCACCAATCTTATCATCAAACTGATGAGAACCTCAAATGGAAATAGCAAAATATTAGATCTTACCGATTAGAGGTGTTTGTCCTGGTTCCGGAGTTGGCTGATCTAGGGTTTGTCAGAGAACCCCTAATTTTCAAAACTTGGAATCTTTTAGATTTGTTTGGATAGAAAGACAGATCTCTTCAAGTTGAGTTGTCCAATGTACTCCTTTTCTGAAAACAGTGGAGGGAAGCTCCCGGAACAGGAAGCCCTAGTTTTCCAAATTCTTCTGTAGAAATGTCTGTTACTCTTTTTGTTGTGTCTCCTAAATTAATACTCCTCTGTGTCTAAAATTTCTCACTAAGGTAACATAACATGTCCCTATTCCAGCAACATAGGTTTTATCTGAATTGGTTTCCCCAGTTGGGACTTATGGTCATGTTCCCAAGGTGACCTGTTATAAGACTGTTCAGAACAACGAAGTTGTACGGACTGCCACGTGTTACTGGTTCATTTTCTGAGTCTGAAACTTGAACCACTCAAATTAAAGTCCATACCCTTTCTATAAAATATTCATAAATATCATCTGGACCTATGTATCTCAAGATATAGCAATTCTTTCCAGGTCTCCTGTTTAGGGATGAATTCGGGAAGATGCTGGAACCCTACCTTGGAGGGATCATATCTCCCACAATATAGCGAATCTGAGGCTTTGTTTTGGACACCATGTACATAAAGATTTTGTATTTGGCCTTTGAAATTTTTATTTCCTGAGCCATCTCCAATATCGGGATATAGAGAATGTACCAAAACGTAGCATTTTTAGTGTTTAGGGTTTTTCTAGCTCGGGGTCAAACTAGGGTTTGACTTTCCCGGAGTTTCACCCAACCAAAAATATTGATCCAGGTCTCTAAAATTCGATTTTGATGAGGATAGAAATCCTATGCTGGAATCACTCAAAAATTCCTCTTCTACAAGAAGCCCTAATTTCCCGTACCGAAAACTGAAAATGCTCGGAATCGAATTCCGCTTCGAAAAAAAGATGCGCCGTTCAATGGAGAGTCAGCCTAGAATTATTTTGTTGATTGATTGTGGAGAGAGAACCAAAAAGTAAGAATCCCTAGCTTCTATAGCTTCACAATGTCTTCTTTCAGGTTGGCTCTGATACCATGTTGAATTTTTTAATGGTTATATCAGATCCTAAAACATTTAGCATTATAACAGCATAACCATAAGCCAAAAGATCACTAAAAGAGAGACAAGCACAACCATACAACAAGAACACAAAGATTTATCCTAGTTAAACCCTAAATTGAAAAAACCAACAAAATCTTCCTCAATATAGATGCCCCAAAAGATAAAAGATAAAACCAACAACGAGATCAAAGCCTGATCCTCCTCCTTCTCCAGCTACTCTTCTCTTCTCCACTAATGCGCTACACAAGTGAGGATGTGTGTTCCAAATGAGGAGTGCCACACCTCTATTTATATTCATCCGTTCACTTTAATAGTTAGATCTGACATGTAGGCTCGAGTTAATCATGTAGGATCGAGTTACACATGTAGGCTCAAGTAACCACACTCGGGTGCTAATGACCCACCTTTATAATTAGAGGGGACTACCTCATGAATCCTATTAGTTCTTTCGATTAGAAGCATCAGGATACAAAGTAATACAAGTGGTTCTCCTGGTAGGACCATCGGGGACCATAAAAGATATATATAAAATATTCTTCGAAGTTACAATATTTCAACACCTTAATCGTGGGAAGTACTTGGGCTCTGCCCAGAAACTCATTGTGAGGAGTACCATGGGAACCCCAAAGTAGCTAGCCGCGGAGAGGAATTGCCAAGAGAAATAGGAAATGACCCCCACCGATTGAGTAGAACGCCCATGAGGAAAAATCCAAGCACTGTCTTTTGGCAGTCTTGGTGGCTGAGTGGCCACCTATAGCCAACAGGAAGCCATTGAAACAGAGGTCCAAAATATCATTCCCATTAGTTTGATACACAAATCTAACACAATTGATCCCTCACTCTCTTTTTCATGCCTAAGAGGCAAACCACCACAATTCACGTCATTGAAATGACATCATCGAGACCATTCTTGATGACCTCTCACACCATCAGAAGGCCACACAACCTCTGATTCAGATTCAGACCCATATCAGTTTGAACCAGACCTACACACAACACCATCAAGCCCCATGGATGGTGTAAACTTGGATCCATTTTTTGGCATAGCAATCACTAGTGGACCCATGTCCACACCACAAATTATCACTAACAACCCTGCAGGTGGCCCCAACATGGTCATGCAAACTGTCATCAGTCAGCTGCCACCACCCATAGTAACCACTCAAGATATCCCACCTACAAAACTTGCAGGTAGTGGACCTTCCACATACACTACCCCTCTTGTCACATAGGGGGCAGTTCCCCTTCCACATACACTCCCCCTCCTGTCACACATGGGGGCAGTGGCCATTCCATCCACACTATCCCTCACATCACACTTGGGGGAATTGGCCCATCTACAATGGCACCACTAGCACCCCCAAACCCCACCACCATACCTTCCCCATCTCACATCAACCTGGGGTCAAATCTGCCTTTCATGGCTCATATTAACTTGCTTGATTTGGCTCGATTGACAAACAACCCCATCTACCAACAAACCTTTTGGCCCCCCATGCCAACCAAACTTCCCTCACACATTCCCAATTTTGAAGGGAAGGCATGGAAGTGTCCCCAAAATCACATCATGACATTCCATCTATGGTGCTCATCAAACAACATTGTAGACAATTCCATCAGGCTAAGGCTATTCCAACACACCCTCACAGGTGCTCTGGCTAAATGGTACATTGAGCTACCATAGGCTAAGTACCCGGATTTCAACTCCTTAGCTTTCATGTTCCTGCAGTATTTCCAACTCCCCGTCAGATATAATGAAGGGATGGAGATCCTTTTATCCTGCCACCAGAGCACTGTGACACATATAACCGGCCACATCCATGAGTGGCGATGATGTCGTAGTTTGTGTAAAATCCAACTTGATGAAAGGGTATTCTTGGATTGGTTTCTCAAAATGTTGCTCCCACCCATAGTAAAGGTTGTTGCATCCGAATGTCCCCAATCTGAAGAAGAGGCCATACTGAAAGCCCAGTAGTTTGACCTAATCTATGCACAGTCTAGATACCTCTACATCGTCATTCTAGACGCTACCCATCTGGGTACCTCCTACTGAGATGCACCGAGGGCATCCCATGCTGTAGATGGCATCATAGGCTCGATCTCCCAACAGCCAAAACACCGTCTGACACCACCTGCAGTTCCACCACAATAAACCAACACTGCTAGTGTTGTCTACCAAAACCAAACTCTAGACTATGCCAGACTGATGTCCCATTATGGAGTAACAACTTCTTACACACAACCTATGCCACCGTAGCAGGCTCAGGCCTTGGCATGGCAGACACAACAATACACGGGGAAAATTCCCACATTTGTGGCATCGCCACCCACCCAAATTTATTATGCACCACCAGTGCAAGCGGTTCAAGCCCCTGCCCCTGCTCCACCTGCTTCATTGGGACAAGTATTTGCAACACAAAATTGTCTCAACCAGCATACCCCCAACAATCAACAAGGGAAAGCTAGAAATAATCATTTCCAGAACCAATCCAATAACCAACCGTAGGGAGGCGATCAACAACCAAACCCTCCCAACAATGTCGCAGCAAACCGGTCAATGCAAAACCCCCCATGAACAAATGCACCAAGATGCAATGCACCATTGCACACAAACCAACCAGGCACAGTCTATGAGGTCTATGGGAACTACACATTCGAGTGTCCTCTCATGGGTCGCGCTAAGCAGGCTATTCAGGACAAGGTTCAATAGGCCGCCAACACTACGAACCAAGCCCAGCCCAACCCGACACCATAAGGACCTCCTCCTATGGTGCTTTAGAACCCATTACTAGTCTAAGGATTGGTGGAAAATGTACCCCCTCCCCAACTCAATCCCAACACTTCGGGGGCACCTCCCATGGCCGAAACAGGTGTCCACCACCTACTTGCCATGACAACTGAAAAGGTCAACCTACAAACTAGATGCAATCAATACAAAACCACCACCGAGCCTGCTAACACATCAGTGGCATCTACATGCATATCGTTCAATGCACCTCTTCAGTTACCCCCTTTCCACGCCCCCCCATACGCCGGGTCAATAACCCCACGGCTAGAGCTGCTGTCAGCTATAGCATTATGGATGATTTGGCCCAAACACCAATGACCATGTCTGCTCTTGAGGTACTCAAAATGTGCCCAACGCAGTGGAAATCCTTATTAGCCACCCTTGGGGCCGTAGACTCCTCTAACTCCAAGTTGTTCACATTCGACACAGAGAATGGAGAACCACACATGCCATCCACCATCGCCTTCCAAATACCGATGTCTATTCAAAATTTGGTTGTGCATCAGTGCATAGTAGATGAGGGGGAACCTATGTGCGTTATGTCTACTCCAGTCTAGCAGAAACTTGGATCACCAATTCTGCACCCATCCTTCACAACTCTGTGGGGTTATGATGGCCATCCCACTAAAGCCCAAGGAATCCTCCCCCATGTCCCCATCACATTAGCTAGGAAGATAGTTCTAATTGGCATAGAGGTTGTCAATGCTCAATTAGACTATAACCTTCTCCTCGGAAGAAGCTATATGTACGCCATGAGAGAGGTCGCATCAACTGTCTTCCGTCTCATTATGTTTCCCCATGAAGGGAAGATTGTGACATTTGATCAACTCACTTATCATGATCCGCAAGGGTTAACGACACTCACCAACGTTATCCCTACCATCACCACCATTGAGCTAGCAGGGATGACCACACATGCCAATGTTGTCTCTACAATCAACACCATGTTTGACAACACACCAGCCTCCCCATTGTTGAATGTGGACCTTGGGTTGTTTTCCAATACCACCATGAAGACTCACTTCCCCTTAGTGTCACCACCACCGACACAAAATGAGACTACATACTTGTGCATTGTCTCATCCATCACCGCTGCACCCAAACAACAAGCACAGCTGCAGCCCCAACCCCAACTGCAACACTGTCCACAACCGCAACACCAGCAGCACCCGCAACATCATCCACAGACGTAGCATTATGCACAATCGCAACCACAACTGTACCCCCACGTACAACCAGTAAGGAGTTATCTGGGCTCCTCTCTAGTCCATACAATTCCCTTCCTATTTCCACCACCTGGTGTCATGAGCAAGCTAGTAATGGACACCCTCAACCTGCCCAACTTTACATTGGGAATTCCAATGTGGTATCTTGATCCACCAGCTCAACCATCGATACCCCAGGTAGTCTTCACACTTGTGCAGCCCATTGCGGTCTAGTCCCATCCTCCACCCCGTCCGCAAAAACCAACCACCCCACCCACACCTGCACCGCCCCACCTGAAAAGGGCCAGGGGTAAGAACGCCAAAGCCATCGCAGAACCTCAGCAAATCCCACCTTGCACCATCTACGAACAATAGGGCCATCCAACTCAGAATTTCCCTAAAATTCCAATAATCTGTGCGCATTTGGATGCCATGGACACAATCGAAAACCTCCCCGTGGTTGAACTTCCAACTGCGCCAATAGTCAGAACCAAGTCATTGAGAACAAACCATGCTTGTGCCCTTTGCGGATTGTGTGGACATTATTCTCACTACTGTCAAGAATTTCCTGAATTTTGAATCACTTTAGCCGACCTTCATCAACATTCCCTTGAATATGATCACCCCGATCGAAGAAGTTCACCACCCACCTCCTTCTTCAGACACCATGTCCATTTACATGATGTCCAGTTCTATAGACCCTCTTGTCTCCACCTACCATACCTC
The DNA here is from genome assembly GCA_001517045.1 of Pseudotsuga menziesii. NCBI lineage: Eukaryota > Viridiplantae > Streptophyta > Pinopsida > Pinales > Pinaceae > Pseudotsuga > Pseudotsuga menziesii. The sequence goes on along the minus strand of LPNX011181234.1, from coordinate 31,015 downwards.
TGAGGCCCCAAGATGTGTTGAATCATGTTCATCTAATTGAGATGATGTTGCACCTACCTCTGGGTCAATCAAAGACGCTTCCCATCTCCAGGCCTGCCCCTCTTCCTCTAACAGAGACTGGGGGCAAGGAAGCCAAAGCCACAACCAATACCATTTTCATGATATCTAGCACTAGTTTCCTTTTCACCTCGTCGGCTATGGAAGATCCACCTGATCTATCCTGGCACCAGTTATGCGATGATGAATATATATGTAATACTACCTTAGATTTTACCCCATTCCCTTTAAACGATAGTGTGGAATCGATTCTTCCCATAAAATACAAGATTTCATCATCCCTCCTTGCCAATGACCTTCATCTCGGTAAGGGGGCATACCTCTTCACAGAATTTGATGGACAACTCTTAGAGAATCCCCACAACAGGCTCTACCTTAAGAGATTTTATGCTTAACATCACCAATGAGTCGCTTCATTTTCTTTTCTTGTTTTTCAATGTTTTTTACCACAAGTATGGGGCAGCACCATTAGTTGCTACTCCAAAGTCACTCGGAATCAGTTCGAAATACCTCTCACTCCTCTGGGCTCAAATTTATATCTCCTTATAAGACCATCGTCTCATGTTTAACTAATAAATTTCGGGACCGTTTCCCGGAAGCTACCTCGATTTATGAGCCACAGTATGGCGATACAAGTGTCTGCGGACTTGTACTTGTATCACTCTTTCCTACCGCTACTCATGTGGGTTTTTGGGCCACCGCCCGTTAAGTGTTACCATTTTTTAGTTTAGTTTTGTATTTTAACACTTAGTTGTCTTCTCCATCCACCACACCTTACGCAGAACTATGGACCATTGTGCACAAAACAATATATTTTTCTTGTACATATTTTGCATATAAGTTCCCTCGGACTTGCACTCACATCGTATGTAGTCAATTTCATCCACCACAACTCACACATAGCTCGCTTGACCTCTATCTAATAGCCACCTTGGTTTGTGTGCCTCTGCCGCACCGACTCGCGAGCCTCTACCATGATCTATCCCATGCATGTATTGGCATGTTTGAGAGCTGTCTGCTCTGTCCATACTGCATGGACCACTGTCCACTGTCCTAACATGAGGCATCGCCTGTGCCACTGCAATCGGTTGACCATATTGGAGTTTCGTTTAAGCTCTTTTCTGACTCCTAAAAACAATGAAAATAAAGCCGAGCGTAGCTGCTTCCTTTCCCATTCATTAAAGTATAGGAAAGGGCGTCTACATCGTCCCGTTTATGAGTCCTTTTTCGGACTATGTAGACCATCAAATGAAAAGGACCACCTTAGCGTATTCAAGCCAATACCATTCCCCTCTGCATACAAGTATGCTTTCTCGGGTAGAGGGGCCATACTTTACAAAAAAATATCACCATGGGTTGTCATTAAGCTCTTTTCCATCCTTCTCATCAAGGAAAGATTGCCGAGCAAACTTGGTTTTGTTCATGCTCGTAAAAGTATCTGAATGACCGTCTAGTCAGTATAGGTTTAACATTTTTCAGCCTGATTGGACTACCAATGGTAAAGAAGTCTCTCATCCCCCAAAGGATGGGCGAGCTCTCCTATGTATAATTTTATTCGTTTTCTGGCACAAGAGACTACCAATGAAAAATAGCCCCCACTGGAGTCTTCTTCGTGCTTTCAAACTCTCTAAAAATCCACGAGATCATACCACAACAATGTCCCTAGACACCACCTCACAGAAAATAGTTTGGTAGCATCCCCACTTTGGGTCGCCTTTGTTTAGAGTACTCTATAATGTGTCTTCCTTGGATCACATAAATATCAAAAGTGTCCACCTCCTCCATGTATTTCCCATCTGCAGTGACATTCCCGGTATTACAGCTATGATCCCATTCCCATGAGTTAGTTTCATTTGCTGCCTGGTCCACCCTGTCGTCATAATCTGAATAAAGGAAACTTGAGTCTACCACAATCCCCCTGTCGCTGTTCAATTCTTTCCCTCCCCCTCCCCCCCCATTCAGTGGATCAGTCTGCAGATTGTCTCACACCTTTCGGTTATCTCCCTCGCGCTTCTGGTCAAGGAAACATCATTGTCTTGACTAGGGGCAGGTCTCCATTTGATGACAACAACACACATATTCTAGAGGATAGACCCAGAGGTCCCTGTACCTTGGTTTCATTAACATCATTGATGAGTTCCTTGGACCACTTGAGAGGAGTCCTTAGTGCCTCTCGGGATGGTTGTTTCTCACGTGCTTAACTTCAACTATATCATCGCACCATTGAGATTTGTACAGGGTTTGGTCGGTGCAGTATTTGGTCGAAGACCCTGGATGTCACCTAACTCTAGCACATTAATGAGTCTATTCAAGGGACCTAAACAGGTTATGTCCCTTGTGATTTATGGGTTGCGTTGGAGACAGTGTTTAGACACCCCACCAATGCTTCTATACAGATTTATGATTGATATAGCATACTTGTACCACAGAGACTTTGACTCTCAATCAGCGAGTCCATGCAGCTATGTACCATCCTAGATCCACCAGGCTATCAGTCATGAAGTTATAGCATTCCATGAGAATACCAAGGGTCTAATGTAGTAGTTCTTCATATCAGTATTGTATTTAGCCTCACATTAAGGAAACCACTATGTATCATCAGTTGTATATGATCGGCTCTTGTATTTTAGAGCATAGATCAAATTATTCTTTTGACATTGTCACGAGCATGGGGATGCCTGCCTCATCCATATACATGTCACACATTATTTGTATCTCAACCATTGATGGGAACCATATTAATACAAAAACCAAAAGCCACCACGCCCCAGCCCCGGAAGCACCACCTCTCCGTAGCAAATCCTATGATGTCCGTCGGCCATATGATGAGCTCTTGTCGTCACACATCAGGGGGTAATCTGTTAACCCAAAAAATACCTCACTCATCTCTACATGGACTACACCACCCAAGGACACCCATACACGACCTTCGTAACACCCCATTAGACCCCCACACCCTCAAAAAGGGTTAAGAATGAAGAAAAGGGCTTAAAAACCCCAAAAAGGAGCCTAAATAACTCTCCTAGGGGCTAAAGCCTCCAAAAAGGGGCTAAAACCCCTCAAAGGAGCCTAAAACCCTAAAAGGAGCTAAAGTTAGGGTGGAAGGGGCTAAAATCCCAAAAAAGGGGCTAAAGCCTGGACCAAGGGCTTAAAAACCTAAAACCCTAAAAAAAGCTATAAAAGGAGGGTGGGAGGTCACTCTCAAACAACTCTTCTCTTGCATACTGTTATGCTTCTTGTGGATGCCTTGAGACACTTTGCCTCTCAAGCCACCCACATCCCCCTCTCATCCACTCATCTTCCCCATTGAGCCATAGCTCCTCCATTACTGAGTGAGATAGAGAGGTGCTTCCTCGATCCAGAGCATTGTGGCCCATTGCACCAAAGAAGAGGTATAAAACTATTTGTTTATGTGCTTTCTTTAGTATTTTAGCCATTTTCCTAACCCATATTTTCTTGCAGGTTTGATTTCTAACATGTTTTGCAGGTTTATTGCTATTTAATGGTTGTTTGCAGGTTATTGGAAGCGGAACCCTAACCTTGTTTGCAAGGGGGTTCTTCATCTTTACTTTTCTTTCTGTCCAGTTTCCTTCCTATTTTCTTTCATGCATTTTCAAGCAGGAACCTACCCTTTCATCCTATAGATGGAAGGGAGCCATTCTTGCCCCTGTAGTAAGGAGAAATCCCTGCTACAGAGACAACTCTGTAACACCTCTAAATTCAACATCGTGCAAGGGGTTTGGGCTAAATCTTAAACTATAGAGTAATTGGCTACAGCCCTAGCATTAGGATTGTGCAATGTTTGCTTAAAGACATGTTTTGGTATCTTGGGAATACTTTTGGCATGTTTTTCAATTGTGAGAGGGTTAGAAGTTTCACCTATACACTTACCCTTCTCTGGAGCCTCTGTCTCATACTTCTTGTTTCTAGTCTGGAGTAATGTCTAGGATCGAACCATGTTGATATAATTTGGGTTAGGGGAATTTGGAGTGCCCCCTGCTACATTAGAAGCTGAAGCAGAATTTTGTCCTTGGGTAAAAGGATCCTTTAGAACAGTCGGTTGTTGGCTTTTGAGCAGCTTCTGAGCTTGGTCCATAAGGGGACATTGATGGTTTAGGTGATATTCCTGGCACAACTTAAATGGAAATTTCACCTTCTTCTTCTCTTTTTTCCCCCCGTCAGCATTGTTTGTGGGTTTTGGCTTATTTTGGTTTCCCTCACCTTTCTTCCCCTTTTTCTTTTTCCCATCTAGCTGTTGATTTCCTTTTTGGGAGGATCGAGCAAAAACATTTTCAGTTTGGGGTTAGGGGGCATCCTTTACTGACTTCGTCGTATAGTGTTTGATGGATAACTTGTGGGGCTTCTTAACCAAAGACTCCACAATGGGATATTTCACTGAACCAACCACACCATCGGCATGAGGTCCAAGCTTATGTTTCTCAACACTATGTGTTGGTCTCGGTGCATCAGGGATGATTTCGTATAGAATCCTAGACTAAGAATATATCAAATCTAATTGTTGGACCCTAAGGATAGACTCTTCCTCATTGGTTACTCTAGAAGTAGATACATCCTTAGATATATATGGTAATAAGGACTTAAGGAACCATTCTAATAAAAAATCGGGAGGGATAGTGGCCTTAATGAGCCTTTTTCTCCTTCTCCACTGTTGGATGTGATCCGAAATGTGAGTGGCTTTGTCCTACCAAAAGGTAGAAAATAATTTTGTGCTCACATCATACCGGACAGGAAGTTGGAAATGGTTAAGGAACACATTAGCTAAGTCCCCAAAACTACCAAAAGCAGTAGAGGGTAGTTCAATGTACCACTTTGTTGTGGCACTAGTAAGAGTTCTTTGGAACAATATCAACTGAACGGTGTCATCGTTCAGTGAGTTGGAAGAGCACCACAAGTGAAAGGTGGTGATATGAGCCCCTGGGTCTTCACCAACTTTGCCTTCGAATTTTGGGATATCCGAGGGCAGCTTGGTAGGAACAGGTGGCTAGGAGGCATCATGTCTCACTGGGTCATTCATTAGTTTGGACAAATCTAAAAAATTCAAAGTTGCGAGGAAAGGAAGTTTGGGCCTAACCAGAGCATGAAAAGTACCATCTTGGGAAGTAGAAGGACTTAACCCCTGATTCCCAAAAGTAAAGGTGGGGTTGATCCCAGCTACCGGTTGTGAAGTAGTCGGACTACTTTGGAAAGGATTACACCCATAAGCTAGTGGATTTTTCATATGTGGTGCAGTATTTGTGGTTTGAGTGGCTCTCATTGAAACTGGAGTTTGAAAAACATGAGCATGTATCCCTCTGCTAAAAAGTGAGAAAGGAGAGCTTGTGAAAGGAGCCAAAACTGGTGTTTGAAAACCTTGACCATAAGTGTTAGTGTTTCCGAATTGCACCAACCAAGGAGGTGGTACTCCTTCAGTCGAAAAAGCTGAGGTGGAGGTAGAAGGACTTTCTCCTGCACTAGACATTAGTCTACCTATAGGAAAACCAATCACAGACAAATTGAAAGGACGAACCTAGACGATCACTGGATTGTTTAGGTCAATAAGAGGTGAATTAAAGTTTCTTGCAAACTCGTCAGCCTGCAAGTCTTCTATCTCTACTGTGGTTGTATCAACCTGGTTTGTCTTAAGATCTGGTTCACCCAGAACTTCACTAATTCCTAATGGTTTGAAAGAAATGTCTGTGTCTAATATTCGCCTTTGAGGGGGTGGTGGAGGTTCCACTGTAACAAGCGAAGGAAGGTTTTGCAACCTTCTTGACCTTTTGAGAGGTTAGTCTTCCATGATTGAAAATTTGACTCTTCACACCCTAACGCTGGCTAAACAGAAACAAACCATAGAGTAATCACTACAAAATTTCCTAAAGAGACAACAAACAAAAGGGGTACAAGATATGCTTTCCAGAAGAAATCTGAGAGACAGTTGCTTGACGTCCTTGAAAATGTTCTTAGGCACAAGTGGAGGAATCACCCACCGCCCTCTCACTCCACTTCTCTCCAAAGCTTCTAGGGATGCACCTCTTCACCTGCAAAGAGCAAATCCTTCAAGTAATATCTAATGCACACACACACACACACACACACACACACACACACATATATATATATATATATATATATATATCATAGGTTAGATGAAAATCATATAAATAATATAATCAAACATATTCATTAAACCAATAGACATGAAATAGACATGATACAAGATTGGAAGAAGAATTCTCTTTATTGACAAATAGTGAATAAGATAAGAATGCAACCCAACTTCTGACACAAGGACTCCTCTACAACCGAAGGACTCTGAGTTTTGTTGCTTCAATATTCTAAAGATATACCACCAACATAACTTTGCTCTCCAAAAAAATGATTGATTAGCCCCACCTCAAGGCCTCTATTTATAATTTGGGAAATATAGTGGTTTCGAAGGTTGGGATGGTTGAGATGGTTGGGACAATTATGGATTGGGACCCAACTAATCTCATCGAATCTCAATTTATATATTTTAATGTCAAATAAGGTATACATGGGCATTAATATAGGCAGCTCACATATAATACGCATGGTTCTCGAGGGGAACTTGTGTATGCAATTATACGCGGTTTGCAATGCATATACTCATGTATGATACACGAGTTTCAATGCATATAGCTACGTATGCAACACAAAACTCGGAATAAAAATATATAAGGCTGGTTTGAGGATAATGCATCAAAGGTTATGCACATCTATAGTGTTTTGGCCACTTCAATCCTAATTTGTCCTTTTGTGTACCAACATGAGGAATGTCAGCACTCAGACGGAGAAGTGCCATTTTGGCTGATAACAAAATCTATCTATCATACTAAAAGAATTGTTGGGTTTTTCATCCTCCGTATTTGGAGGGTTTTCCTGGGGTATATCTTGTCTCATTTGGATTAATGTTTTGTGTGACTGATGCCACTCTATGAGATCCATATATTTAGTGATTAATTGATAAAAGTTCAAAAGTTCAAGAAATTCAATATTTTCTCAAAATATTATAAGCATGTTATTAGTTCTTAGGAAATGAAGGATCTGAGTTTGTGCTGCAACTCGAATATTATGTCATCCTAAGGATTTGAGCAAAGTTCAAGACCCATGACATCAATCTCTGTTTGACTAAACGACATTCTCGAGGGCACTTCAAAATTCAACACATGGAAGGAAATGGTATTGGACATATTGGAGGAATATGACCTATATGGGCTTGTGTTCACAGTGGTCGAGGATCCTACATCCAAGAAGGGCATATCTTCTTCAAGAAGAACTAATATTTCTAGTATTGGGGTAGTGAAAAAAGAAGATGATCTTCTCCAAATCACTTGATAGATTCCCATCTGTAGGGGACACATTATTGGATCTTGTAAATGGTAGAGAAGATAATCCCAACTTTAAGAGGTTGTGGAATTATTTCATTCAATAAGAAGGGTGAATTTAGAGCTAAATAGTGTGCACCAAAGAGGAGAATATTTCCCTCATGGAAAGAATGATTAAAGGGAGAAAAAACATTTGCTCAAAGAAATCTACTTATTCGAAAAAATGCTCTACAAAGGATTTGACAAGTAGAAGGTTTGGAACATAAGTTATAAAAGGAATGGTATTTATGCAAGGGAGTTCAAAGCAAATAGAAAGGGTGAATATCGGGTTCATACTTCTACAACAATAAAATAAGAGGAAGCTTCTTAGAATAAATCATCTGAGGAAAAGGATGGTGACTGGAAGGAGTATTTACTATAGAATGATTCAGTAGAATAACATTCTCTAGTATGTTGCACGGGTGTTGACAAGCCGAATTGGCACAATAGTCAACTAAGAGACAACCCGATCCAAAAGCTTTCAATAGCTGCTCTCAGTCGTTAGATAGCTATCTTTGATGGGATTAAGGCCCTGTTGCCTTCTCTTAAATCACTCCTAGTTACAGGAGGAGACTCAAAGGAAAAAGTAAAGTAAATGTTTGTTAACTAAAACTATACTACACCTATGAATATACAAAGGAAACTGTTAAAGATGGTTACCAAGTTAGTTCATACGTTACACAACTGATGACTAAAAATTAATCTATTTAAACCAATTAACCTATGTGTGCAGGAATAAATGGTTAAGAAAATATTAACAAACTCAACCAATTATATAAATTACACTATAGACACATGTACATTCATAATAAGATTGAAAGATAATTTGACAGAGTGTAAATGTAAAAATCTGATTCAATCTAGTTTCTATGAGCTAAATCAAAAACTAATACACACATATGCTAGATATCCTATCCTAATCAGGAGCATAATAAGATTAATCCTGGAATTAAATTATGATTAATGATGCTGTGCAGACAATCCCGAAATCTTCAAAAGAAATTCTGAGAAAGAACGAGACAACACACAGAAATAGTATATGACATATATTTAAATGATAACATCAAAATTTAATACATGACATGAACCTGCAAGTTAAACCAGAATAGATCGACAATTAAACATGATATGCTTGCACATTTCTCCAAAGAAAAGTAGCAAAACATGGAAAATACAAAAAGGAAATAACAAGATCATACGATACTACAAGTACACCTCCATAATGAAAATACTGCAAATATACTTATAATATATCCAGTCAAAGGATGTTGTAACTACAAACAAGAAATTGTCTTTGTTGCAGAGAAATGATGAGTGACGTGATCCAGCCTAGTCCCTTTCACCAACCATCGACCCCTATTATAGTAAACCGTGTCTCCTTAAATACATTCAATGTCCTATAGAGATAGTTCTAGAAAACGGGGATTTATACTATTATAATCTTAACCAACTTCAACTAAAGAAAGAAAAATGACAAATGAAATTGTCATTTTCTTTATACGTTACGATATCCTGAAATCGAAAAGATTCGGACTATAGCGATAAACCAAAATGATGAAGAAACTAGTAGATTGGTGACACCTGAAGGACGATATATCAAAAATTTAAAACAGCTTCATTTAGTTCCTTCACAATTCTTTAGAGATAATCTTGAAAACATGTGATCATCAAAATACAAAAAGGGCGCATCTGGAAAACCAACCAAATCATCAGCAAAATCAAAACAATAAGAATAAGCACAAAACGCAAAAGTAATCATCCTAAATACATAACTTAGTAATTAACTGAAAACAATACCTGGAAAATAAAAATAACTTCACATCATTTGCTTCTTCTATTTACATATTTCAAAACCTGAAATTATTTTCTAGACATCTGGACAAAACGTGAGTATCCCAAAATGCTATGGTCTAACAGGAGTATTGAAAACCTGTATGTTCACACCAGTGGCCGGTATTTGAGAAAATGGAGGCTGCGAGGGGGCTTTTAGCTGCATCAAGGAAACCTGAGCTTTCAGCTCACGAATTCTTTCTTTATTCTTGTGATTTGTATGTTGAAGTTTCAGAACTCTTCGGATTAACTTATTCTTGTGTTGCTTCAAACACAGGATGCATTTGTCAGCTGTATTAGAGTTCTCCCGTAGCCTCGTATTTTCAGCCGTCACAGAATCATTGAGTGCCACTAATTCCTTTATTTCTATCTCCATGCGATGTAGCTTATCAAGCAAGCAAGTGACAAATAGTGGGTGGACTGCTTCACTAATTCGGTATGAACCAGCTGGATCCCCTACAGCAGGTTTTCCCTTGATTTGAGGATCTAGTACAAAGTCCATTTGGGGATCCTTATTAGGAATATGAGGTCTGTGTTCTACCAGGTGAGTCACAGGCTCGGGATCCATATCAGGGCCATCATGTAGGACATGTCCATTCTCCTCATCATCCAATACAACCGTTTCTATGTCTTTATTATTCTTCACAGAGGACTTAACAGCATTGGCCTTAGCCACCATACTCCTAGTAAGTCTGCCCGTAACCTTAACACTTGGCATCTTACTCATCTGTCTGCAGGGTTTATCATCACGGTTCGAGGTTACCGGGGAAAGGTTTACATATTCCCTCCTTTGCTTAGGAAGCATGGGAGAGCCGGGACTTTGCACAGGAGAGGGAGCACAATCCTTGTGGATGCTAGGGCTTACATGATCATTAGGATTTGGAAGAGGATTATGTGCAGGTGGAGTTGGGATTTCACAAGGCTGCTAAAGCCTGGAACATTCCTCTGCGCAGTCGAATTGACAGTGGAAAAATGCCTTGAAACCATTTTGCTCAAGAAAATGGTCCCAGGACTGGTTTCGTTTGGACAGCTCCATTTCGACTAACATTCTAATGAGACCATGGTGGAAAAGACTCCGACCGATATTCTTAGGCCCTTTCTTGATGGCCGCAGACATCTTAGTCATACTTTGAACTAAGTAATGAGGTAAATTGATAGGCTGACCAAGAAATACAGTCATTAACCTAAGGTGATAAACATACGTAGAATGCCCTCCAACACAGGTCTCCAGTCCCTTTTAAAATACTTGCGCGACACACCAGCCCTGAAAGACACTTCCCGACCGGGATCTTTTAGCATTTTCCTCCACTTGGTGGACTTCATTTGTTTAGACTTAAACCAGCGCTCAAAAGATAGGTCCGTGGCCAAGGAGACTAAGTGCTCATCTACTATGAACTGAAGGTCGGCCACCTTGGCTTTTCCATCAACCAACGAGAGGGAAAACAATCTGGTAACTTTAGGGTTCGAGTCTGCGAATTTGCGGAAAAAGGGAAGCCACCCGACTGCTTCTACTTTTGCTAGGAGTTCCGCATCCTCGTCTAGAATCTTGGTATTATTATGTTTGACCCTGACAATTGGGGCCATGGCTACGAGTGAGAGTGCACATAGTTGCGCACAGAGGAGATACAATGGACTGTAATAACCCAGAACGCTGGAGAGAGACCATTCGGAACACAAGCCAAGCAAAAACCATGGACAATGAAATCCGACTTCTTCATAAAGAAAATACGACATGAATAAACTCACACAGAAACCCTGTAAAATCGACATGGGAGAACAGGAATGATTATACAAACAGGTGATCAAAATAATGACTAAATATGGTGAAGCCTCTAGAACAACCTCGCTTTGCCATAATTTATTTGGATTAATCGAAATACAACCACGAATTGAATGAAGTACAGGTGTTCAATGGGCAGGAAGACACGATTCTACGCTCGTACTACAATTAAATGTCATTAAAAAAGTTTTGTACGTGTGTAATGATGACATATCAGCCTTCAATCAAGTGAATCGGATTTGGGGATGACGATGCGAATTAAACTGACCATAGGCAAAGAACCTTGGATGTTAAAACACATACTTTGCTATATAATATTTCCAACCTTTGAAAGTGGTGAATATGCTACATAACCCCTTATATCAACCCCAACCATTAAATGCGAAGATATAAACCATATACAAATAACATTACAAAGGCCGAGATTAATTGCTTGTGGGATGATTAAGCATAGTTCGAAGATTGGAGGATAAACCTTAAGGGTAAATATTTGCATGGACTTTTGATAAGACACCCCAGCGTGAAATAGTTGGCCTTCCATATTCTATGACCTTGTCAAATTTGCCATTAAAACAAAAATAAAACATACCAAATGATGAATGTTCAAGTAAGGCTTATGGTAAGGTTATGGTGAAAGGTATATCAACCCAGGTGCTTATCCCCTAATTTGAGACACAAATCCATTTAAAATAATGATTTTAATATAGTAATCTTTTGCCAAATAACAATAGTTCCCAAGGTTATAAAAACAATAGAATTTCACCATTTCAGTAGCTCCTGATTCCATAACTTGAAATGAGAAATTCAAATATTTCATCAAGCAAAATTTTATTTTGCTTGATGAAATTTGTTTTTAAGGCTATTGGGTAGGAGCACAATAGATGGCGACTGACTAGGCAGAACAGTTATCTCTATTTTCTTGGCCTGAAATCATGCAATCAAAAAGGATTAGATCCCTCATGTATACCATTACACAGAAGTCAATATTTAGCATCTTAAACAAGTTCAGGGATTTCACATTTCTAAAACTTACCAGAAATTTACACCTTTAATTATTTATCTAATAAAGATCAGACCTTTCGCAAAAATCAGTCCAAACAAAGTAAGGCAATAGGTGGCTTGGTTCTGAAGAATAAAAGTCTTAATACCACAAGCATGGCCCTGTTGCCAGCAGGCGTCCATAGCCTCGATAGGGTTGCTTTCAAAGCCCAAAGAATTCCAGTATCCCATCTGCCAGCTATAGATATAAAATTCTGGTTAGGTTGAAACATTACTATCATTTTCTCCTTGTTTTGAAAAAAAAAATACCTGAAGGCCACGGCTCTGGCTTGGTAACCAGGTAGTAACCATGTCAGTCACCAATCTGCACTACAATAAATAAACCGGCTCGTGATCAGACCTTTTATCCCTTGGTGTTTTGTCCAAGGGCCATTGTCCTGGCTTGGTGACCGGAAGTGACAATGTTACCGAATGCAGATCTATGATCCTGAACAGACTGGCTCATGATGAGACCCTCTGTCCTTCAGATTATTTAAAAAAAAAAATTAATTACTTTTGCATTCAAATCCAACCATGGCCAGATTGTAGTTATATTTAATCTCAATTGAGATCATCTTAGCAGATGGGGAGGCAAGTCTAACCCTCTTCACGAGAGGGGGTGGCGTAAAAGACTTGAATAGATAACTTTTGACAAATACTGCCCCAATCCTTTTGAAGAGATCTTTGCGAAATCTTGTCTTATTAATTTATATTTATATGACTAAGGAGCTTCTGGCAAAATCTAGAAAGACGAAAAACCTTTCACTGTTCAAGATGTAAAACAGTTATTAGTGAACTTCTAATGAAAGTATGGCAATACTCAGGATAATAAATATCATGATACATGATTTGTAATCCATCCATAAGATTTGGTGAAAAATCATCAGCCAGAGATTAAATGAATTGATCACTCTCAAAAATTATGCAAATAAAACAACAAATAGATGCTAGAGGATATTCAAGGCAAACAAATAAAATGGACACACTAAAAAGTTCCACACACCAAGAAAACTACACAAGGTATGTACAGGATAATCTCCTAAGGGGTATCAACAGAAATGTTTTTTGATTAGATGGCCATTTACCAGAAGGTTCTCGATGTCTCCCTCCAGCGTCTGCAACCTGAAAGTGTTGGGACCAAGTTTTTCTATAATGATAAATGGTCCCAGCCACAGGCATTGGAACTTAGTATGTTTTCCTCTTTCTTCGTGCTCTTTGTCCCATTTCAGAACTAGGTCACCTACTTCCAAAACTCTACTAGCTGATTTTCTGTGATCGAACCAGCGTTTCACTGTCTTCTGGTGTTGGTCAAATTTTTTTCTAGCTAACTCTCTTTCTTCCTCCAGTTTAAGCAGAGTATTAATCCGATGTTCCATGGCAGAACATGTTGTTTCCTGCACTGACTGGGAGAGCTGTAGAGAGGGTAAAAATAGATGGGGAGGCAAGATAGCTTCTTTAATATATACCAGGAAAAAAAGAGAATTACCTATGGCAGCCTTGGGAGTCACTCTGTCAGCCCACAGGGCATTTGATAAGGTGTTGTGCCAATTTTTATGATGATTAACCACTGTGCGTTTCAGAATTTTGATTAAATTTTTATTGGAGGATTCAGCTAATCCGTTACCCTGAGGATAGTAATTAGTTGAATACTTTAACTTTATACCCTTTTCCAATGCGTATTCTGTTAATTTTAAAGAAGAAAAATAGGCTGCATTGTCAAAAATCAAAGATTCTGGAACGCCAAACCTGGTGACAATAGAAGAGTCAAGGAATGATATCACCTGTTTTGAGTTAACCACTCGTAAGGGGATGGCTTCGACCCATCTAGTGAAATAATCAGTGGCTGTCAGAATGTACTTGTGCTGTTGTGAGGAAGCTGGTGTAATCGGCCCAACAATGTCCAAACCCCATTGTTGAAATGGAACTTCAACAATAACAGGCTGGAGAGGTAATGCTGCTTTCTTAAGTCTTATGTCTGCTCTTTGACACTCCTGACATTTCCTAGCAAAGGCATATGCATCTCTGAACAAAGTAGGCCAGTAATATCTAGCTTTGATTACTTTATGTGCAGTGGTTTCCCCGCCAAAGTGTCCCCCGGCTGGCCCTGCATGTAGTTGAGACAACACACCATCAGCTTCATTTCTTTCTAAACAACGAAGGAGAACCCCTTCGAATTTTTTTTTGAACAGAACGTTATCGATCAGCTGATAAGGGGTAGATCTTAATCTCAAACCCCTTTTGCTCCGTGAATCTAAATGGTCAGGAGCATTTCCATGCAATAGAAAAAACTTAATGTCATGATACCAGGAATCAGAGGGGTCTGAGATTGGAACAACTTCCCTTTCAAACAGAGAATGTTCATTGATAAAGTGCAGATCAGATTCTGACATGTCTGAAGATCTGGCTGCTAACTTACAAAGTCCCTGTCCTCTGACAATCTTCAAAGGCTTGATTTCCAGGTCATATTCCTAAAGTGTTGTAACCCAATGAGCTCGTTTTTCACCCAAGTTCTTTTGTACCAAAATATTTTTGACTGCGGAATACGGAATAATAACCTTGGTATGAGACTTCAGTAGATATGGTCGAAAATGTTTTACTGACTTAAAAACAACAAAGGCTTGTTTTTCTACTTTTGGATAATTGAGCTCTGCGCCATTAAAACCGGAACTTGTAAAAGCAATGGGAGCTTCATTGTTTTCCTAATTTTTCTGCGTTAAAATAGTGGCATACGAAGAGTCAGATGCAAAAGTGTACAAAATAAATGGTTTGGAGAAATTAGGGCTCGTTAAGGTGGGTGCTTCAGAAATAGATTTTAATATATCATGAAAAGATTGCTTTTCTTCAGTAGACGATCTGAAATCAACATCTTTCTTAATCATTTTCTAAAGTGGTATGACAATCTCAGTGAACCCAGGAATAAACTTGGAGGAAAAATTTATTTTCCCTAGAAATGATTGCATAGTTTTCTTTGAGTGAGGCATAGAAATCTGTGATATAGCCTGGGTTCGTTCAGGGTCAATATTGATACCTTATTTTGAATATACAAAACCCAATAATTTACCTTCTATAACCGCAAAGATGGATTTCTTGGGATTGAGGGAGATCCCATATTTCCTACAACGTTCAAAAACCCTCCTAAGATGTGTTAGGTGATCAGCCCTATTTTTTGAAAAAACAGTTACATCGTCAAGGTAAACAACAACAAATTGGTCGATTAGGCCTCTGAATGCAATGTCCATCGCCCTTTGAAACGTTGCTCTGGCATTAATTAAACCAAATGGCATTTTCCTGTAAGCATAAGTTTCCCAAGGGGTTCTAAAGGTTTTTTTCAACTGATCTGTTTTGGATACTAATACTTGATTGTATCCCAAGAAGCCATCTAAAAGTGAGAACATTTCAGATCCAGAAACCTGTTGTAAGATCTTTTCCATAGGGGGAACGGGATAATTATCTTTTTCTGAAAACTTGTTCAAATTTCGAAAATCGACGCATAACCTAATCTCACCATTTTTCTTTCTAAACAGGACGATATTTTCCACCCACTACGTATGCTGCACTGGAAAAATTATTCTGGCAGCCAGAAGTTTGTTAAGCTCTTTCTTAACAGCCGGTTCCAGGCTAGGGTGCATTTTTCTCAATTTCTGCTAGAATGGTTTAGCCTGTTGTTTCATCGGGATGACATGTTGCATTATGTTGGGATCAAATGTCTTGAGATCGTTGTATGTCCAAGCAAAAATGTCTTTAAACTCATTAAAGAGTTGTATGAAGGCTGTTTTTTCTTGGGGGGTAGATGTACTACCCGGATTAACATATTGGGGATTATGTTCAGTCCCTAAATTTATGGCTTCAGATTGCATAGTAGAGCTGTTGGTTTTACAGTTCCTTGCACCTTTAAATTTGTCCTTCAAATCATAGAACTTCTCAAGTTTAATTACAGATTTAGGAATAGTACTGACCTGATTAAGAGATTCTTCAATCGAACAAGGTTTGTGAATTACCGAAAAGTTGTACAGATCTTCATCATGAGTTATTTCATCGATGGCTGCGTGTTTGAAGGTATCCTTCATGGTCAAAAACATGATTAACTACTCGTCATGTTCAAAGACTCTCCAATTGACAATATTATCAGGTATGGAAGGCCTGAAAAGCAGTTCGACAGAGAATGAATCAGTAAATATTCCTTCAGATGGAATTAGCCTTGAAGCAACATTGGCTAACAGATCTGCTTCCTGATTCAAATAACGAGGAATAGAATTTATATTAAAAGCTTCAAATGATAATAATAAATTCCACACCTCTGTCTGGTAATTTCTTAGATGACCAGCAATGTAGTGTATAGTGTTGCGTACCTGTCTAATAATGATTTCAGAGTCTCCTAACACTACCAGAGCTTTAGCTCCTAGATCAATTGCCTTTTTCATCCCTTGAATAAGGGATTCATATTCAGCAATATTATTGGTACACTCAAACTCCAACCTGCAAGCAACGAAATACCTTTTTCCTTGGGGATCTATTAACAAGCAACCGGCCCCAGCCCCTTCCTTTGACTTAGATCCGTCAAACTATAGGGACCAAAGGCCATTATTCAAGTCTAAATGTGCAGTATTTATAGCTGGAATATCGTCTATGACTTGCGTAAAATGAAAAACTTCAGACTGTTGTCTTAGATTTTGGACTGAGGAATTTTGAGCCTCAAAGTTTCCAAAAAAGGAATCAACCATGTAATTACCCATTATAGTATCAGCAAATAACACTGGTTCATTTGAGCCATCCATTTCGGTGACCATGTGCTTCATATAACGCTCTCGATCAATTCTGATTTTGTTTGGGCAGCCATTATGAGGTAGCCATAAGTGTGACCAGTCCGTTGCAAAATATACCTTTAATTTTTTGGACCAATCTCTGCTGAGAAATAAGCCATATGCCTCAGGGATATCTACAACAATTATGTCAATGATGAAATGGACCTGAGGGTTCAAGGATAATCTTATCAATACTTCGTTCAACTTTCCTATTACCTTTACGTTAGATCGGTCGAGTTGCACAATGCTCGTATCACATAGGACGGGGACTGCATTAAGTTTTTTACATACTGAATATGGCATAATTTTTTTCGAAGCCCCTGAATCTATCATACAATTGTGTACTTTACAATTGCATATTTCAAATGTGAGCAGAAAAGGAGGAGTTGAGGAATCTAATTTCTTACCTATGGATGAGGCATTAACTGAAGTTTTCGTTGGATTGTCTTTAGTACTAGCAGAGTTGTTTTGAGTGGAGGAAGTTTTGCCATTTTTATTTAGAGAAGCCCCTTGAATAATCTTGTCTCAAATAGTAGGCCATTTGAGGAGTTCGAAGATAAAAATATTGGCTCTAAGTTTCTTTAAATCCTCAACCGGATCATATTCTAACTTGAGAGAAGATATAGACTTAGTATTTGAGGGTTGATTTCTTGTTTTGACAGTCGAACTGTCATCTATAGGTATCGTAGAGGGTTCCCCTGAGGACTGATTTTTCTTGCTCCTAGTATTATATTGATGCTGATTGACATTTACAGCAACAACCTCTTCATCGTCGGTCACTTCCGTGGTATCCCAGAAGTGACTGATAATTTGGGGAGGTTGTTCTTTAGTGTTATTATCTTTACCTTCGGCATCCTCAGAAGTCTGTCCTGAAGATTGGTTTTCACCTTCAGCTGACGTTTCAAAGCCTGAAACCAAAACTTTTAGGAAGTTATTAATTTCATCTACGTTATTAGACTCAGAGGGTGGGGTCTGTTTAGCAGCTGTATTTTGGAATGGTCTTCTAAAAGTCTATCTGGGTGGTTATTTATTTGGAATACTTTCAGAAGTACCTTTCTTCAAATCAATGATTTCGTTGGATAGCTTCTTTATGACTCTCTGGAGGCTGTCTAAGTCTAGTGCATCTTGAACCTTTTTATCAGGATTTGTGGTTTTGGAAGGACTCTCACTCCTTTTGCGAGAAGAGGAGGTGGAATCCTTGTCTACCCCAGGGTTTGTCGTAATAGTAGACATGTCCTTCTCGACTTTAATTGCTTCATCAAAGGTTTCAGTCAGAGTGGGTTTGGCAGCTCTCCTGACAAACATGGCCATAGAAATGGGTAAAGCTGACATATAGAATTCAATAGTGACATCTTCAGCAGGCCTTGAGGTGGCAGGGATTCTGTTTCTAAGAGTCAGGAACCTCTGGTTGAAGTCTTTGACTTTCTCCTTGGTCTCCATATGGATCCTAGATAATTCCAATACCAACATGGCTGGAGTCTTATCGTCTCCGAACTTATTCATGAAAGCCAACTCGAATTCATTCCAACTGGTAATAGAACCAGCAATAAGTGAGAAATACCAAGTCGAGGCTTTGCCCTCAAATGTGTAAGGGAAAAGCCGACAAACTAAATATTCATGCTCAACATTCAAAAGCCGAACTGCTAGCATGAATTTCTTGACATGGTCTTCTACAGGCTCTTTCAGCTCGGGATTGAATTTGGGTAACAATTTCTCGGGATGATTTGGTAAAGGATGTTGATCACCTAGAACAATGACCGCATCCTATGCTAACCATGGAAAATTGGCATTGGGGTTTGGGTTTAGGTTTTCCATGTTCCTTGGTGATGGAGGTGGTGAAGGTGGTGTTTGAAAAATGTGAGGAGATGAATGTGGCGGTGATGGGGGTTGACCAGACCCTCCTGTAGAAGATGGTCCTGAAGAAGATGAAGGTTGATTGGTGCTTGTTAGAGACTGTTGTAATTGATGGTCAGGGAAGACACCTAAAGGTTGATCCTGTTCTTTAGGAGTAGACTCAATATGGAGAGTTCGTGGACTTCTGATCTGTGGAAGAGATAATTCGGTGGGTTGGATCCCGGTGAGATTTGAATAAGCTCTGGTTAAAATCCTGTAGGATTCATTGATGGCCTGTTCGAATTGGTCAAGTTCTTCAGGTGGATGGGCACCACTAGAGTTGAAATGATGGATAAGGCTTCGAATAGTATCGTTCAATGGGGTCTCACCTAATTGGGATGACTGGAATGTTTGTCGTTGGGATGATGACTGCAATTCACCCAATCGAGAAGGTGGTGTGAATTCAGTAGTAGAGGGGTGATTACTATTGTGAACAGGATTGTCTTCATCAGCCATTCGCTTAAGCTGGCCCTCCTTCTAGCACCATTGTTGACAGGCAGAATTGGCACAATAGTCAACTAACAGACAACCCGATCCAAAATCTTTCAACAGCTGCTCTCAGTCATTACATAGCTGTCTCTGACTGGATTAAGGCCCCGTTTCCTTCTCTTAAATCACTCCCAGTTACAGGAGGAGACTCAAAGGAAAAAGTAAAGTAAATGTTTGTTAACTGAAACTATACTACACCTATGAATATACAAAGGAAACTGTTAAAGATGGTTACCAAGTTAGTTCATACGTTACACAACTGATGACTAAAAATTAATCTAGTTAAACCAATTAACCTATGTGTGCAGGAATAAATGGTTAAGAAAATATTAACAAACTCAACCAATTATATAAATTACACTATAGACACATGTACATTCATAATAAGATTGAAAGATAATTTGACAGAATGTAAATGTAAAAATTTGATTCAATCTAGTTTCTATGAGCTAAATCAAAAACTAATACACACATATGCTAGATATCCTATCCTGATCAGGAGCATAATAAGATTAATCCTGGAATTAAATTGCAATTAATGATGCTATGCAGACAATCCCAAAATATTCAAAAGAAATTCTGAGAAAGAATGAGACAACACACAGAACTAGTATAACACATATATTTAAATGATAACATCAAAATTTAATACATGACATGAACCTGCAAGTTAAACCAGAATAGATCGACAATTCAACATGATATGCTTGCACATTTCTCCAAAGAAAAGTAGCAAAACATGGAAAATACGAAAAGGAAATAACAAGATCATACGATACTACAAGTACACCTCCATAATGAAAATACTACAAATATACTTATAATATCTCCAGTCAAAGGATGATGTAACTACAAACAAGAAATTGTCTTAGTTGCAGAGAAATAATGAGTGACGTGATCCAACCTAGTCCCTTTCACCAACCATCGACCCCTATTACAGTAAACCGTGTCTCCTTAAATACGTTCAGTATCCTATACAGATAGTTCTAGAAAACAGGGATTTATATTATTATAATCTTAACCAACTTCAGCTAAAGAAAGAAAAATGACAAATGAAATTGTCATTTTCTTTATACATTACGATATCCTGAAATCGAAAAGATTCGGACTATAGCGATAAACCAAAATGATGAAGAAACTAGTAGATTGGTGACACCTGAAGGATGATATATCCAAAATTTAAAACAGCTTCATTTAGTTCCTTCACAATTCTTCGGAGATAATCTTGAAAACATGTGATCATCAAAATCCAAAAAGGGCACATCTGGAAAACCAACCAAATCATCTGCAAAATCAAAACAATAAGAATAAGCACAAAACGCGAAAGTAATCATCCTAAATACATAACTTAGTAATTAACTGAAAACAATACCTAGAAAATAAAAATAACTTCACATCATTTGTTGCTTCTATTTACATACTTCAAAACCTGAAATTATTTTCTAGACGTCTGGACAAAACGTGAGTATCCCAAAATACTATGGTCTAACAGGAGTATTGAAAACCTGTATGTTCACACCAGTGGCCGGTATTTGAGAAAATGGAGGCTGCGAGGGGGCTTTTAGCTGCATCAAGGCAACCTGAGCGTTCAGCTCACGAATTCTTTCTTTATTCTTGTGATTCGTATGTTGAAGTTTCAGAACTCTCCGGATTAACTTATTCTTGTGTCGCTTCAAATGCAGGATGCATTTGTCAGCTGTATCAGAGTTCTCCTGTAGCCTCGTATTTTCATCCTTCACAGAATCATTGAGTGCCACTAATTCCTTTATTTCTATCTCCATACGACGTAGCTTATCAAGCAAGCAATTGACGAATAATGGGTGGACTGCTTCACTAATTCGGTATGAACCAGCTAGATCACCTACAGCAGGTTTGCCCTTGATTTGAGGATCTAGTACAGAGTCCATTTGGGGATCCTTATCAGGAATATGAGGGCTATGTTCTACTGGGTGAGTCACAGGCTCGGGATCCATATCAGGGCCATCATGCAAGACAGGTCCATTCTCCTCATCATCCAATACAACCGTTTCTATGTCTTTATTATTCTTCACAGAGGACTTAACAGCATTGGCTTTAGCCACCATACTCCTAGTAAGTCTGTCTGTAACCTTAACACTTGGTGTCTTACTCATCTATCCGCAGGGTTTATCATCACGGTTCGGGGTTACCGGGGAAAGGTTTACAGATTCCCTCCTTCACTTAGGACGCATGGGAGAGCCGGGACTTTGCACAGGAGAGGGAGCGCAATCCTTGTGGATGCTAGGGCTTACATGATCATTAGGATTTGGCAGAGGATTATGTGTAGGTGGAGTTGGGATTTCACAAGGCTGCTGATGCCTGGAACATTCCTCTGCGTAGCCGAATTGATAGTGGCAAAATGCCTTGAAACCATTTTGCTCAAGAAAATGGTCCCATAACTGATTCTGTTTGGACAACTCCATTTCCACTAACATTCTAACGAGACCATGGTGGAAAAGACTCCGACCGATATTCTTAGGCCCTTTCTTGATGGCCGCAGACATCTTAGTCATAATTTGGACTAAGTAATGAGGTAAATTGATAGGCTGACCAAGAAATACAGTCATTAACCTAAGGTGATAAACATACGCAGAAGAAAGACGGCCCTCGCAAGTAACATACTTGTGAATGCCCTCCAACACAGGTCTCCATTCCCTTTTAAAATACTTGCGCGACACACCAACCTTGAAAGACACTTCCCGATCGGGATCTTTTAGCATTTGCCTCCACTCGGTGGACTTCATTTGTTTAGACTTAAACCAGCGCTCACCTACTAAAGATAGGTTCGTGGCCAAGGCGACTGAGCACTCATCTACTATGAACTGAAGTTTGGCCACCTTGGCTCTGCCATGAACCAGCGAGAGGGAAAACAATCTGGTAACTTCAGGGTTTGAGTCTACAATTTTGCAAAAAAAGGGAAGCCACCCGACTACTTCTACTTCGGCGAGGACTTCCGGATCCTCGTCAAGAAGCTTGGTATTATTAGGTTCGACCCTAGCAACTGGGGCCATGGCTATGAGTGCGAGTGCACACAGTTGCACACAGAGGAGATACAACGGACTGCAATAACCCAGAACACTGGAGAGAGACCATTCGGAACACAAGCCAAGAAAAAACCATGGACAATGAAATCCAACTTCTTTATAAACAAAATATGACATGGATAAACTCACACAGAAACCCTGTAAAATTGGCATGGGCGAACAAGAATGATTATACAGAGAGGTGATCAAAATAATGACTAAAGATGGTGAAGCCTCCAGAACAACCTCACTTTTCCATAATTTAATCCGCGTAATCGAAATACAACCACGAATTGAATGAATCACAGGTGTTCAATGGGTAGGAAGACACGATGGTACGCTCGTACTACAATTAAATGTCATTAAAAAAGTTTTGTACATGTGTAATGATGACATATCATCCTTCAATCAAGTATATCGAATTTGGGGATGACGATGCAAATTAAACTGACCATAGGCAAAGAACCTTGGATGTTAAAACACAGACTTTGCTATATAATATTTCCAACCTTTGAAAGTAGTGAATATGCTACATAACCCATTATATCAACCCCAACCATTAAATGCAGAGATATAAACCATATACAAAGAACATTACAAAGGCCGAGATTAATTTCTTGTGGTTGGATTAAGCATAGTTCGAAGAATGGAGGATAAACCTTAAGGGTAAAGATTTGCATGGACTTTTGATAAGATACCCTAGCACGAAATAGTTGGCCTTCGATATTCTATGACCTTGTCAAATTTGCCATTAAAACACAAATAAAACATACCAAATGATGAATGTTCAAGTAAGGCTTATGGTAAGGTTATGGTGAAAGGTATATCCACCCAGGTGCTTATCCCCTAATTTGAGACACAAATCCATTTAAAATAATGATTTTAATATAGTAATCTTTTTCCAAATAACAATAGTTCCCAAGGTTATAAAAACAATAGAATTTCACCATTTCAGTAGCTCCTGATTCCGTAACTTAAAATGAGAAATTCAAATATTTCATCAAGCAAAATTTTATTTTGCTTGATGAAATTTGTTTTTAAGGTCGTTGGGTAGGAGTACAACAACGGGACCCTAATCTCCATGAAGACACTCTTTACATTCTACATTCACTTAAATTTGCAATAATATCAAGACCGAGGAACTCTAGTATTCTCTCCAAGGGTCCAGAGATCAAGAGGGATCTTACAAAACAATAAAATA
The DNA here is from genome assembly GCA_001517045.1 of Pseudotsuga menziesii. Taxonomy (NCBI): domain Eukaryota; kingdom Viridiplantae; phylum Streptophyta; class Pinopsida; order Pinales; family Pinaceae; genus Pseudotsuga; species Pseudotsuga menziesii. The sequence continues at coordinate 7,499 of LPNX011181234.1, read as the reverse complement.
TGAGTACCTATATTTGTTTTATATGTTGTTATAAAAATCAGATTTAAAATATTGTGAATGTGTTCATTACAGTCATGTATAAATCTGAATTCGTGGGATTCGTAATTTTGTTATAACATGTTCAGCATATACATTGTTGTTTATTTTTTATTGGAATGTTGTAGATCCCATGAAGTACATATTATGAGATATGACATAGGACTGATATGATATTCGTATAGACTTATATGGGACTGATATAAGGCTGCATAAAAATTTAATGAGAGATGCATACCAAGATGCAATTTTATGATATATAGGGTTGGAAATAAATGTTGAAATTTCCATATGAATAAGACTGCATGATTGTTCATAATATATGAACATGGGGATGTATAAATCCTCATTTGATCTGAATATATGTCTGATACAGGGATACAAAACATCACATGAAAATTGAATGGGTTTATGTCGAAACATTGTTTTAAAATGTATACATAACTATATGAAATCAGTGCTAGTATAATTGAAGTATTTATGTGATTTTATTTATTGGTTATGCAATATTATTAAATAACAAACAACTTGTCTTGTAGGTAAATAATATTCCCTGACCTGCAAGTGAAGAATGACATGAATGTGGAGTCATTTTGATGGTTGATCCGGAAAGAGAGCAGATTGGGAAGTTCCTATGGTTCTTAGGAAGAATTCAGAATAGAATCCCTAATACTATTATGAGAGATGTGAATACTCCTAAAGATATTTAATTTTCCTAATCACATATTTAATTTATATGTAATCACGTGTCAAGAATAACTTCAAAAATAGATGAGGATGAATCTCCATGATGGAGGACCCAAGTTATGATTCTCACATCTTGATGGTGAGATGGAGAATCTAGATTTGCTAACTCCCAAAGAACATGCGAAACTGGTTGATGTATCTCCTGTTAAGAGGGTACCTACATGATGCTCATATTCAAAATATAGATGAAAAAATTATTCAAGAATCTTGTTATGATTCTTGAGATTAAAGGTGTGGAAGTATCAAAACAAGATTTTGCTTAGTTAAGGAAAATATGCAATAGAAGAACCTAAAGAGTTTTAGGATGATGGACTATCAGTCCATGGACACACATATGAATATAAAATATGAATTGAATAAATATTATTTCATATTTAGAGGGTCTCAAAGGAAGTTGAGATGTATCTAGTTAGTTCCAGAACCAGATGTATGCTTTGCAGCTAGTACATAGAAATGTACAATAAAGCATGTATTATAGTAGCTACGTGGTACAAGTGTATGTGGACTTAGATATGTCTCAATCAATGAAGTAAAATGATATATGGATTTTGAATAGTATAGTGATCGAGAAATATCACATTAGAAATGTTTCTCTGGATAAAGCATATCGCAAAGCATTAAAGCTTCATGATGTTTATAGTCAATTATATTCGATACATGGTACATATCTACAGATGAGAAACATTTCCATCATGGTCACTAAGTCTCTATCTGGGAAAATCTTGGTGTTAGGATATTATTAAACCCACTGATAACTTAGGATAAAATATTTAATCATTACTTAATTGAATTCCTACCCAGTAGCTAATTAGTTGGCATCCACTTGCACCTTAAAGTCAACACATGCCATCTATACCCTAGGAATTATTTATTTTTTACTTTGGATTGATATTGACCACTTTATGGACTCCCATAACTCCTTACTGCGCTTTCTTGTAGATTCTACCTTATTCTTCTTTTATCCATCTTTTCTGTGGATAAGGTAAAGCTAGTTAACTAGGAAATTGGTATCTTTTATTGACAACCCATCCTTCATGATTTTCTCTCCATTTTATACGATTAGCATGTTTATCCATCACTCTTGATAACTCACTCATTATTTTTCTAATCTGTGGGGTCCTTGACTGATTTGGGAAGTGCTTTAGCCACCTATGGGGGTTTATCATATTTGACAAGTCTACCTTTTTGAGTTTTATGTGTTGTCTATGAGGGATGTACTATTTATGTAAAATATTATTCATAATTATTCAATAGAAGGATACACTACAATATTCATCTCTTCATTCATGTGATTCAATATCTTTTCTTCTCTCTATTCTTCATATGTATGCTTGTGAGAATTATCTTAGTAGAACGAGATTTTTCCTATGCTTCTTATTAGCATATTTTATCATAGAATTGGAGCTTTTTCTATATGGTATCAGAGTGCAAGGTTGCTCAAGTTATATAGATTTGAGGAGCTATATGTTCTCTCCAGCAAAGCACATCTAGTTTCTTATCCCTCTCTGAAGAAGAGCTTGTCTAAGCTTACAATATTTTCTCCTAGTTTTGTTTTGCAGGTTAAAGAGAGTATCTCCTAGAGCATATCAACAACTTCAATATGGATTCAAAAGCTCCTCTACTATATCCTTTCAACTATGTTGATTGGAAGCCCAAGACGAGTGCCTCCAAAATTACCTCGGTGCCAATATCCACATCCATCAGAGAACCTATATCTTCACCGCTAATTTCAATATGTTCTCTTCCCATAAAATTTAAATTTTGTTAATAAATAAATCATAGTGCAAGCAAAAAAAAACTAAGATTAAAAAATTAATTTAAAACCAAAAAAATAATTATTAGCTCACAATAGATGGAAAATCATTTAAATAGTTCAAATCTAAAGAAACTTGCATGGATAAGTCAAATTAACAATAAGATACATAGTTAAATTTTAAAAAAAAAAAGATAAAATATCTTTCAAACATAAATATAAATATGTAAGTAATAAATATACCTCTCCAAAATGATCTTCTACATTTGCAACATTTTCACTAGTGGAGACTCGAAAATTATGTCCATTCAGCATTCGAGAAAACTGCAACCAATAAACATTTACGTAATGTATTTATTACTATACATAAAAAAAGCATAATATCATACATAGATATAATGTAACAAAAAGTTCAATTCAAAATAATAAAAAAATGTAAATAGATTGAAAGTACACAAACCTCTCTTATACTTGACGTGTCATTAGATAAGACATCCGAAGTTATATCATGACAATTCTTGGAATAAGAGTTTAGATCTTTAATGCCCATACGATATAACTCATCATTAGTTTTGTAAACAAAATTTTTTCGAATAGTGGCTCGTGCCCTCTCTCGACTCAATCCAACATCAACTCCTACAAATGTCGAAGTTTGAACCTTCAACAACATTATGCCTTGTAGTTGTCCCAACTTTTGATGTGGCCTCCATCTTCGATTTGTACGTCACAAGCCTAGGTGGATGAGGTATCTGAGGTGGAGGTCGAAGAGTAGTGGGATCTCTAAGAGCACATTTTCGATTGCATATCCTCCCCTTTTCAACTCTATAAAACTCAAAGTGAATATTAGTATAGTATGGCTTCGTATTTTGAAAAAATTCGGCATAAAAAATTCTAGAAAAATAATTAGAAACCTCATCATTCCATGGAAACCAACCATAGAATGTAAGGAACCGATCATATAAATGATGTGCAAGTTCAAGGTGCTTAAAATGTTGCACTTTCAATGTTTTATGCTTTAGGCCCTCTTTGAAGTTAAACATTGAGTTGGCTTGTTCTCTAGTCACTCTCTCCTTCACAACAGCCCACTTGTTTGGACCCATCACCTGGGTCTTTATTCTGTGCATCAAGTCAACAAAACCATCTATTGTTGGTCCAATATCCTCATATAACTCAGTGAATTTTTGTAATAATTGAAAAACCATCTCTATACTTTGTTTTTTTTTTTTGAGCGAGATCCAAACTAGAAAGATCACGTTGAAGACCACTTTCCCGTGGAAGCTCCTCCGGTAAATCAGATGGATGAGTCATAATGGGTGTACAACCCTCATCTATTTGAACATATTGTTTCCTAGCTCAACCTTCATCACTCTGTGTAGGATGACGAGCCTCTTGTGAACCTTTCTCTACATCCATGCTTGTCTCCCGTACTCGATCTTCCTCCCTCTCTCTAAAATTACGTGTCGCTTCCACACCATGCTCTGCTTCCAATACAAATAAGGTTATGTGTAAACATGTACAAAATTCATGTACACACAAAAATACAATTTATACATGTATTAAAAGATTGATGTTCATACCGACAGAAAGTCGAGATAGACGTTCACCCACAGAGGATGAGGGGGAACGATCTCTATTACTATCACCTCGTCGATGATCAGATGAATGTGAACTGTACAACAATATTGCATCCCGAGGTGAAGTCGACAACCTTCGATTATCATTTGGGACACCAACTCCCGAAGAATGTAATGACATCCTACGCTTTTGTCTCGAAGACTACTCTCTTTCCATTTGATATGATATCTACAAGTTTACACAAATATCAAGTCATAACATATTCAAATTCTACATGTTAATTCCACAAATTCAAAGACCTACCTACTAAAAAAACTAAGTTTTTAATAAGGACCTAGATATACCTAATATTATCTAATAGTTCTTAAAGTAAATATAACTAATTTATTGTTGGATGTATGAGGAATTAATGTGGGCCAATCTTTAAGTGTTTTTGATGTTTTAAATGAATGGAACCAATACGATCAAATATTAAGTGAAGGTTACATTTCTTTATGTCAAGATCAATTCATGAACATGTTAAATCTTAATTTAAATCCTAAATTAATAACTTATTTGATATTTTAATAATTTAAACATAAATTATATCTACAAATATTTTCATTATTCCATAGAATCATAAAAATTTGTTCTCAATTTGAAACTGGTACCTTTTTACTTTAAAAAAAAACCTATTTTTCCATGAACACAGAAGCAAAAAGCTCTAAACACCATGAGAGCTTCGACTATACAATATATTTTCATTAAGTGATTGAATGAAGTAAACCACTTATAATAACAATTTTTTCAAAATATTAAATTTAAATGTCTCTTTATCAATTTAAATTTAAATTTAAGTCTCTCTTTATAAATTGTCCCAGGACAAGTTAAATGTATACATACGAGTATAAATGTGCTAGTATTAGACAAAGTATAAGGTAATCTTTTTTATTCTTCTCTTTATTTTTAACAAGAATGGACACAACCAACCTGACAAGCTTCTTTGCTAGAGCTATTAGAGGTAGTAATTTGTTCTAATTTTTTATAGTTCATGTTTCGTTGCTTGAGTTACAAAATTATACAATTTGAATCCTAGTTTTTATAGTTTCTTATGCTCTCAGAGGATAAAAACTATATATTTTCATAAAGAAGGCATATTTTTCTTTGGTGTTGTGTCTCATTATCATATATAGTTTCTATGAATTTCTAGCTTTCTATCTATTTTATAGTGAGAGATTGGGGTCTTCATAACCTCATTTCAATATATATCGAATGAAACCGTATAAACAACATTATATTATCTTGGTTTATTTTATAACTTTAGGAGCTATATGGCAGACTTGAAGATGTATAGTACAGTTTAAATGGGAAACCAAAGACTAAAAATAATACTGTTATAATGATATGGGTGTGCATGATCGAAAGCACTACGTTCCGCTTCCAGGTAAGTTCTGAAAACTCCAAGTAACCTACTCGGTTTCTTTTTGTCCACATGGATAGAGTTCATCTTATACCATAATTTAACAAACACACATGGAACCATATATACAACCAAATTATACTACTATTACAATAACTATTATTTTTTCATTCCCATTCTCTTTTATGTTTATTAGAGATTCCATTCTCACTATGTTTATCCGATATTGCATGTTAAAAAAAATGTTAAAATGTGCAGATAAACCAAAGTCAAATAGACTGAAATAAATGGTTAGCCATTGGCATATATATTGGTTGGATATCTTTTATCAGCAAGATGGCACATTATTATTGTGTATTGGAAAACAATTTTAACCATCTGACATTGAGCCCCTTGTAATGTGGTAGCAATTTTTAAAACATGGCAATCATCACCAACATGGATTTTACAATTAGAAAGTTCATGTACTTTATGTGAAACACATATTAAATCAATATTAATGTTGGCACTCACTACTTACTAAACCAATTTAAACTATTGAAAAAGAAAGGTTATATTCCCGCATACTCTAAGAATTTTGGCTACATTTCATATGGATATATTGCACTCCAACTATTTATATACATGTCTGCCAAATATTTCGCGAATTTCAAACTCTCTCCTAATTTACGTACACGGAAATCCAATACAACCAAATTATACTACTATGATAATAACTATTGCTTTTTCATTCCCATTCTCTTTTATATTTATCAGAGATTCCATTCTCACTATGTTTATCCGATATTGCATGTTAAAAAAATGTTGTTATTACTATCATAATATGACATTGAAATCAAAAGTCAAAGAGCAATGTCGGTTCATGTGGATAGAGTTCATGCACTCTGTCCACATACCTGTTCAAAAACAATTTTAAGTGAACAAAATAAATCATAAATTAATTTAAAATCAATGTAAATTATATTTTTGTTAATGCATAATTTTTTAAATGTTTGATTAGAAGGCATACATGTTTATTTTTCGTTGCTGAAAGACACCGATGAAATCGACCTCGAGCGTCCGAAGCCAACCAACAAAAAAACGAACGATACCTACCAACAATGTACAAAAATTAGAAAATTAACAAAAAGATAAAAACGATAAAGGGTGTGTGCAAGCTGATGAGGGTCTCTTTTGACGTGTTAGATGCAATAGAAAACTGAAAAAGCAGGCATCCATCAACTTGCATGGATATTTTAAGAAACTTACACAATGAATCTTGCGAAGTGTAAAAAACAAGAAATGTAGGAAATTGAATGACGTTTCTAAATATATAATTTTTTTCTATTGAAAATGACGATAACTATCTAAAGTTAGATATTTTTTAACGGGAACTTTTTATTTTTGGGACAAATTAAAGAGTTTATGTTTTTGTGGGTGCATCCTCTGAGTAACGAAATGATGGAATAAACTTACGAAAACTGGTATACATATAGAGAACATATAGTACTAGTGCACGACTATTTTTCCAATAATAAAAATATTTTTTTAATTTTTTTTTAATTATCTAAGAGATCAAACCTTGAAAATGATACGTCAATTGTGGGTGCAGTGTTTGAATGTCTTAATGCAATTATTTGGAATGGATTTTTTATAGCATGTAGATGTCGGTGTTCTTTAGTGCACCATACAATTTGTTTATAAAATGGTTTAGAAACGAAAGAGAAATGGACGAAACACTAACAGTGTGTTTTTTGAGTTGAGGAGTGATGACATACGATAAATAAGAAAAAAATAGAAAAAAATATGTATTCTTGTTAAAATTTACATATTTGGAACCTGCAAAAAAACCATATATGTTTCTAAAATCTCATTAAAAATGGAACTGTGCAGCATACTCAAACGAATAGCTAAACACGAGCATATCGAAACTTTGGATATAATGTTGAATTAGCCATGGTTTATCATACTCCAAGGCATATGCATGTTGAATCCGAAGCAAAGTCCGAA
>LPNX011181232.1:68798-105322 GCA_001517045.1 Pseudotsuga menziesii | reverse complement strand
TTCCCATGCTCGTATCAAGATACATAAAAATAACTGTGTATATCATGAGAGTCCAGAGGGGACACAAATCTGGAACATACTGCTGGGCTGACCATGTCTGAGCTCAACAACTGATGCACTGAAATGAGGTCAGTGCTACTAAATGTGGTTCCAAAGGAACTGATAAGCTGTTGGATCATAGTGACAATGGTCATAATCGCGATGGTGTGCTGTTCTGGAACTGAATCTGGGTACTCGAGGAAGCATGAAGTCGGATAGTTTCCGAATACAATCGCCAACGCAGCCCGGACATCCACGGAAACATATAACTGAGCGTTCTGAAGTGACTCACCAATGTGCTAGATTCGGGGGAAATCCGGGGTCTTCGACAAATCATGGATGGGACATAAATCCTGCGCGATTCTCAACGATGCGATCGAGGTGCTGATGTCGAGCATGTGAGAAACAATCATTCGGAGAGGCAATGATAAGTCCTCCCAAAATGATCCGTAGGCACTCACCACAGATGGTGACGGGTCCAAGGCGCAGGGACCTCTGGGTCTATCCTCTGGAATAGAGTTGTTGTCATCGACAGAGGGAGACCTGCAACGATCAAGGCAATGATGTTTCCTTGACAGGAGCGCGAGGTGAAAAACTGAACTGTAATAGTACTGATGGCAGGAGTGGTAAACTGGGGGGAAAAACTGGGCAAGTAGAGTGAGTGGACTCAAACTTCCTCTGTTCAGAGTATGATGGCGGGGATGATCGGGCAGCATATGAAACTGGCTGCTGGTAAAGGGAACGTGTCTGTATTTATCTTGAGGGCGAATGGGCTGATGGAAACTCAAGCTGTGGTAAGATGGCAAGGAACTGCAGAGTACTCTGAACAAAGGCGACCTGATGGGGGTGCTGCCGAGAGGATTGATCATAGCTCCAAGAGGCGAGGGGTGACTTCTTCATGGGTTATGGAACGAGAAGAAGTGTGGATATATAAAATGCTACTGTCGTGTGGATTTTCCGAGCCCGTGACAGTACATGCTCGTGGTTGCTTTCATATTTACGGAGTCTGAAAGCAAATAAGAAGGCTATGAAGTAATGAAATGGTACTGTCATGTGGATTTTTTGAGCCCATGACAGTTCATGCTCGTGGTTGCTTTCATATTTAAGGAGTCTGAAAGAAAGTAAGAGGACTCTGTATTAATGGAATGGTACTGTCATGTGGATTTTGCGAGCCCATGACAGTTCATGCTCGTGGTTGCTTTCAATTTTAAGGAGTCTGAAAGCAAATAAGAAGACTCTTAAGTAATGAAATGGTACTGTCATGTGGATTTTTCGATCCCATGACAGTTCATGCTCGTGGTTGCTTTCAATTTTAAGGAGTCTGAAAGCAAATAAGAAGACTCTTAAGTAATGAAATGGTACTGTCATGTGGATTTTTCGAGCCCATGACAGTTCATGCTCGTGGTTGCTTTCAATTTTAAGGAGTCTGAAAGCAAATAAGAAGACTCTGTATTTGGAATGGTCAGGCAAGGAGGAAGTGTTCAATTAAGGAACATTTATGATGATCAGAACTGATGGTGGGGGGGAACACTGGTGGGCCTCCTTGCAGGGTGGATGAATGGTGGCAAAATAACGAAACCGTTGCAGTATGACAGGAGTGAATGGCTCATGTAAAAAGTGTGGAACAATCAGACGGCGGCCGATGTGGCGCGCTAATCAAAGTAGCAATATGTCTGGACACAATGTTATGATTGTACCTAGGTGAAAGCGAGAAAGTATCGCAAGCATCATCACGAGCTCGGACAAGTGATTCCGACGATATAAAAAGTGCTAAAAACGGAGGGCGGCCGAAGTGGCATGCAAACCGAGACGACTATTGGTGTCTAAAAAATGGGCAAAAAATAATTTCAAAAAAATGATGCAACGAAGTGACCATTGTGACGGTCTCGTCGTGCTGGTTCCAAAAGTGAAGCTAGGGATGAATGGGACGTTGTTTCTGACGAACGGGGGGTACATCAGGCCATGTGTCGATGTGGTGCTCTATAATGGCAGGGTCAAGACCAGGCATTTCGGTATAGGACCAGGCAAAAACATCACGAAATTCTTTGAAAAGTGTTTTGTATTCCTTAATCTTCTGCTCAGTGCAAGATGCTCCTAAAGCGATGAGTTCGGGGGTGCCCCCGGGGGCAGCAAGATCGATTTGGATAACAGGTGAGATGTTGGCCATGTTACCCTCTTCGAAGGCGTCAGGAGCAGGGATAGGGTCCTTGAACCAATCGACCTTCGGGGGAAGGAAGTCTTTGGATTCCACTGCAAATTGAGGAGCAGTGCTAGAAGATGGTTCATCTGGGAGAAAGTATGAACGATGATGCATGTCATCCCAGGGATAATATGGGGCAGTGAGAGCCTCAAGAATTTCTTCATCACTGTGGAATGTTCGGGTTGTCAGATCGGTTGCCGGGGGGGTGGTGATGGAAGAAAACATATAAATGGACTCGAACTCTTTGGAAGAAGAAGAGTCCGGGGGGTGGATCTCCACAATGGGGAGTTGGGTTGTTTCAAGATCCAGATCTGAGGGGAGGATCTCCACAATGGGGAGTTGGGTTGTCTCAAGATCCAGATCTGAGGGGAGGATCTCTTCAATGGTGAGGTTTGTCGTCTCCAAATCCAGATTGTTCATCTCAAAGAGAGCTATTCTGTACTCGGGGAGATCGGGACAGTGATGGGAGTAATGCCCGTAAACATCACATAAGGCACATGAGTGGTTAGTGCGTAGGGATTTGTCGCGAGGCATAGGGGTTGGATCTAGATGGACAACCGGGATAGTGGGGTCGTCGTCGAGCATTTGCATGTATTCCTTTAATGCTGGTAAATGAGGAAATAGGTGATTCGCATGGCCCAACTCATCGCACAGTGCGCATTTGGGAGGGGCACAAAACACAGGGGGGTTTTGGACTATCTTAGGAGGTGGGACAGCAGTGTAAGGTTGGGGACCTCTGCCCCCAGTGGGTTTGGTAAAAATAGGGGGTGATTTCACGGGGGTTGACGGGGTAGCGATACCGGGAGGTGTTTTCGTAGGGGTTGACGGGGTAGCGACACCGGGAGGTGGTCGAATAGTAGTGGCAATGGGTTGCACTGGTTGCAGGACGACATCTGGTGTCGGCGGATGAACTAGAGGCGAACGATACCAAACGGGTAATCCTAAGGTTAAACCAGGGAGGCTAAGGGTAGCCATGACTGGGGTGCTAACCAGTCCTGAGGGAGGGAAGAGGAAAGGTATGGTATGTATGGGTGTGGCACCAATGTGGCTAGGTACAAAAGGGGGTTGAGGCAACAACGGTGGTTGATTACTAGGGGTTCTCGTGTGGTGGGACGGAGTCAATAGGTCGGCCACTTCAGTAGTAGATGACGGTGGTGGGAGAGATGGAAAAGTAGAGGTCATCGGTGTGTCTGAGTAAACTCCGGGCCCCACAGAAGAAACCAAGGAGGTGGTGGCCTCTGGAATAAGTTGTTCAACCATGGGGAGCATGGGCCCTATAGAAGAAACGACTATGTTAGGGGCACCTGAGATAGTTTGTTCAATCATGGGGAGAACATTTTCAGGTGTCGCGGCGGCCTTGGGATCGTAGTACGTGAGTTGGTCAACTTTGACCACGCGTCCCTCATGAGGGAACATCATGATGCGAAAAACGGTAGAAGCAACTACCCGCATAGGATACATGTAGTTGCGGCCAAGTAAAAGGTTGTAGTCAAGCTGGGCATTGATAACCTCGATGTTTATCAGGACCATTTTACTAGCCAGCTAGACGGGGACGTTGGTTAATAGGCCTTGTGGTTGAGCTGAATGGCCGTCGTAGGCTCGCAACGCAGTGGAGGACGGTTGGAGAGGGGGGGATCCCATTTTCTGCCAGATGGAGATGGGCATGACACATGTAGAGGCACCTTCATCAATAATGCATCGATGGACGACAAAATTCCGGATGGAGACAGAAACTTGGAATGATACATTAGAGGGAAGGCGAGGTTCGGATTGGTCCAAATCATATGCCATTAACTGCGAATCATGTGGATCGATAGCCCCAATGGCTGAGAGTAAAGTCTTACGCTGCGAAGGGAAATTTCTTAAGACTTCTAACGCAGACATGGCTGCGGGAGATTGGGCTAAATCGTCTATGATGTTGTAGTTTGACGCAGCCCACGCAATGGGGTTGTTATTGATATGGTGAAGTGGGAAACGGGGTGCTTTGGGAGTTCCATCTAGTGGAGGTGGAGGTATACGTAACGGCTGATCGGTGGGATGAGCGTTAATGGGGTTATTGGCGGGTGGTGCTTCCATGGTGGAGCCATATTGGTTCCGCCGGGTCTGGAGGTTGACCTCATCGAAGGACATCATCAAAAGATGGTGGGTACCTGAGTCAGACGGGGGTTGATCAGGAGCAGCGTAAGTGATTTGTTGGATAGGCGCAGTAACTTGAGGGGGAGCCAATGGTTCAGTGTTCACTAAGCCTTGGTTCGGTAAGGGGTTTTGTAGCACCAAAGGTGGCTGCTGAGGTTGTGGGGGATTGGGTGGTGCTTGAGGAGCCGCCTGTCCTTGGCGTAGTCTATCAGCAGCCAAAAGTTGTTGAACGCGCTCCATATGCAGACAAAAATGTGTGTAGTGTCCATAGACCCCGCAAACAGAACAAGGGAAGTTTGTTCGCAAGTTGGTGTTTTTAGCCTGCTTGGGCGGGCGATCGGGGTTTTGGTTGGTAGGGGGCACGTTATTATTAGCAGGGGGGTTAGGGTGTTGACCAGCTTGCTCGGTCTGCTGGTTTTTCCCACGATTTCGGCCCCTGCCGCGGTTTTGTTGGCCCTGGTTGCGTTGGTTGTTTTGGTTTTGCGGCGGGTTTTCTTGGGCGTAAACCTGCCCTTGGGTAGTAGGTGGATTCTTAGTTTGCGCAGGTGCGGGAGCAAGCTGCGGTGGATAATATGGAGGTGGAGGATGCACTGGCGCGGATACTTGAGGGGGTTGTTGATAGTGCTGTGGAGTGGGTTGTGGGTTTGCCGCAGGGGCTGGCTGTGGCTGATAATAATGAGGTTGGGATTGTGGCGACGCAAGAGCTGGTGCAGCCTGCTGGTGATAGTATGGCTGAGGTGCGACCGGGGAGGGGTAAGCGGAAGTCATATTTCCGAAACACTGAGGTGGACATGAAGATCCATGGGTATGGAGTTGATGGGGCATGTGAGCATACAAGTTGGTTGCTCCGGACTGTGATGTAGCCCACGAAAGTTTAGGTCCAGGAGTAGGACGAGCTATGGAAAAGGGCTGAGGCTGCGAAGAGAGGAGGCCAATGATGCCATCGGCAGCGTGGGATGCCCCTGGCGCATCGTGATGTGGGAGATCGCCTCGAGGGGCATCCGGTATGATAGTATAACGATAACCCGACTGGGCGTAAATGAGATCAAACTGCTGGGCCTTAAGGATAGCCTCTTCTTCAGTATGGGGTCGTTCGGCTGCAACATCCTTAGCAATGAGCGGAAGGAGGGACTTGAGGAACCAATCTAGGAAGATTCGGTCATCTAGCTTGATTTTGCATAGGCTACGGCGTCGCTGCCATTCATGGATGTGGTCGGTGATGTGGGTAGCCGTGTTCTGTCTGCATGATAGGAGGATCTCGATGCCTGCGTCATAGCGAACAGGTAACTGGAAGAACTGGAGGAAGGTTGAGGCCAGGGACGTAAAGGTGGTGTGGGTTCCATGGGGTTGCTCGATATACCATTTGGCAGCCGAGCCAGTGAAAGTGTGCTGTAATAAACGGAGGCGAATGGAGTCGTCTACTATGGAATTGGAGGAACACCATAGATGGAAAGACATGATATGGTTTTGTGGGTCCTCACCTGCCTTACCCTCAAACTTAGGGATGTCAGAGGGGAGTTTGGTAGGCATGTGGGGCCACACAGGGTTGTGCCGGATGGGGTCGTTGGTTAACCTAGCTAGGTCAGGTAGGTTGAGGCTAGCCATGTATGGAAAACTAGATGGAGGGTGTGACACGGTAGTGGGTTGGACCACGTTGGGGCCCATGCCCCGAGGTGGAGGGGTCATGTGAGGGTTGTTACCCCCAAGTGGGGGAACTACGGTGGCATGAGAAGGTCCTGCGCCACCAAGGGCAGTAGGAGTTACTAATGGAGTGGGTATGGGTATTCCTTCCATGGGAATAGGTACGGTGAGGGGAATGGTAGATGGGCCTCCGGTGGAGGGCATACCCATGATAGGTGTGGTAACTGGTATAGAGGCGGATGTACCACCGGTGGTCCCTATAATGAAGGGATTAGGATTCACGCCAGCCATGGGGCTAGTGGGGGCAGTGTAAAGAGTTTTCTCGAAATCTGGTGACGGAGTCCTATGCCACCGACGAGTGGAGTCGAGTGACAAGGCTCGAGATATACGGTGATGACGGGTGGTGTCAAGTGAACCGTACTGTGGGGGCTCGCCTCTGAGGCGACGAGAATGTCTCGGAGAGTCAATGGTGACAAGTGGTTTTCAAATATGTGGGTTGTGGTGTCAAAAAAACAACTCAAAAACCCTAATGCAACCGTGTGTGCAGAAGGAGAGCTCAAAAAATAAGGCACTCAGGCCAAAAAACAACTCAAAACACCTAGTGTAACTGCGTGCTACAATAGGCGGAGTGTCAACAAAGTGGTCGGAATACCAATAAGCAGTCAGTTTCCTAAAAAAGAAAAATTGGTGGACTCACTAGACCAAGAGGGGGTAATAGAGCATGCAAACACCTAACTAATAGTATTATGACTCAACTAAGTATATCCTCTGCAAGGTGATGAAATCCAAGTCAGACAATATAAATAGGAAAGTCAAATGGCTAAAGTATCCCCCTACCAGGAGGGACACCGGGTACGCAAACCTAGAAGTATGGCAACTAAGATACCCCGTTCATGACACGTCCAGAAAGGTAAATCTGCCGCTTGGTCCTTTTACCGCAATAATCCCTATACAGGGGTATTCCGAGAACTGCAAAAGGTAGCCCTTCAGTTACTGAATGGATTTCGGTATTCCACTCAGACTTCTCGAACCAATCTCACGACTTCAACCCTCCTAAGGGAGAGGCCCTCTGATAAACCGGTTGTGACCGTGTCAAAAAATACTAAGGGATTTTGGTTTCCTAATGGACAACAACTATGTCTCACGTGTAAATAACCGAGGGGTGTTATTGGAAGCCTATCCCCCCGATCCTACCTAACTACAAAATTCTTTTGTGTTCCTCAAATGAGGTTATACTGTTGGTTGAGTTAAGTAGATTTTAGGTCTCACTTGAATTAGGGGATAGATTGTGTGCTTGTGAGGTTATGAATCCAAAATAGAAGTGCCAGGGCAACTTACTCAATAACAATAATAATGTATGAAAAACTTAAAAAAAAAAAATTTATCATGCAAATTTTTCTGAAATAAATAATTCTAAAATCTTTTAAACAATTCTGTAAACAAGGGACAGAAATGGCTGTAGGGCTACAAGTGGAACAGGTGGCTGTGCAAGTGCAGGAAAATGGATGCAAAGTGGCTGGATTTCGGCGCAGAAACAAGGACAAAAAAAAGGTTCGCGGACCGCGGGTATGGGGCGGACTCGCGCAGTCGGGACGCGGGTTTGAAGGAAACAGTCGCGCGCAGATCGTGAGTTTTTAGCTACAGTGGCGGTCAAACCGCGGGTTTGGAGTGAACAGGCGCAGTCGGGACGCGGTTTTCTTGCTAAAAGCTGCGGCCGGGCCGCGGGTTTTGGGACGACAGACGCGGTCGGGCCGCGACTGCGAAAGTTCAGACACGCGTCCAAGACGCAGGAAAAAGGCCGACAGGGGTAGGCTGGTCGCAGGTTAGGGTCTGAAATGCGCGGTCGGGCCGCGACTGCGAAAAAAAAAAGTGCGGTTTCCGGCGGCCGAAAACGACAGCCGAAAGTACAGTACGGAAAAATTAAATTAAAAAAGACAGCGGAGTCGCCAAAACTGTAGCTAGGGTTTTCACCCTAGCTTGTGCGAATGAGCACCTACTAAGGAATATGGATTCCTTAGTAGCAGTTCAATGATATATGAATTAAATAATGATAAACTGAAATAAAAACCAATCTAAATACGTTCTTGAAGCTAAAACAGTAAAAAGTAAATAAGATGAAACAATACGGTGAAAAGTAAATAATATAAAGCAGAAACGGTGAAGAAATAAATAATGATCTTTATTGATGTTACCTTGAATGATGAGGTTGATAGAGTCCATTGCGCTGGTGCGATGTCGGTGGCTTCGAGCTCCAAGCTGCTTCTTCTCTTTCTCCGGTGGTGGGAAATGGGCCAAAAAGAATTCTAACTGGTGAAAGTAGCTTAATGATAAGCTAGGGTTTCAAGAATAATTTCAGCAGAGGCAGGATGCTTATGATAATGGATATGGAATAATGGGTCTCCATCACTTATTTATAAAACCATGTGGTTTAGGTCAGATTTTTAGGTTTTTAGCTGTTTAGGGTTTCAACTATTTAGGGTTTCTTCTTTTTCCCTCATTATTTTATATTTTTTATTCCTTTTTGGATATTTTTGGAGGAAAAAAGGATTTTATAGCCTTTTGGAGGCATTTTAAGCTTTTCGGTGACCTTTTAGATGGTTTTATGGGTTTTTGATGGAGATATGGTAGGAAAATGGACAAATGAGCCATGTAATGGGGTAGATGAGGTAGTTAACCATTTTTGGGTGTTAACAAGCATACCTACCCCAATCAACTGGTAAGGAGGAGGGGACTGACCTAACATGGGGGTGTTACTAGCTGTGGAGGTAGTAACATCCGGCGTACAAAAATCAAGCTGGTCAATGGTAACAATTTTCCCAAGATGCGAGAATTGGACCATTCAAAATACTGTTGAAGCAACAACATTCATGGCATATAACCAATTCCTTCCTAAAAGGAGGTTATAATCTAAAGGGGCATCTACAAATTCTACATAGATGGAAACAGTTTTTCCCCCTAGCTTGATCGTGAGGGCTGATATGAGGCCATCGGGTTGGAAACCCCATTCATCAAAGGCTTTAAGGGTTGTAGGTGATGTAACAAGCTCGAGAGATCCTAGATCTTTCCAACAAGTCAGAGATAACACCGAGGTCGAAGCTCCTTCATTTAGTACCGTTCAAAAGACTTTCTTTCCCACTACATTCGTAATGATATGAAAATCAAGTTTATGTGGTAATCTAGGTTTATAGTTCTCAACATTGAAGTGAATCAAGTTAGTGTTAGTGTTATCCAGGTCTACAGCTCCTAATGCAGTCAACAAGTTTTTGTGCTGTGTACGGAAACTTTGGAGTACCTCTAAGGTAGACATCGCACAAGGTGCTTAAGCGAGACTTTCAACCACATTATAGAATTGAGCAGCTTGGGCATTGGGATTATAGACAACCTTCTGAAGAGTACTCTTTGGTGGGTGCAAGATCATGTCGAGAGTAGGCTTCTCAATAGACAAGGGAACACTAGACGAGGATTCCGGAGAACTAGTAGAGGGAGCTTTCCCTGAAGAATATTGATCTTCTTTCTTATCTACGGGTTTATCATAGTTCTGGCTTCAAGTTTGTAGATGGATGGTATCTGAGCACATCATATGAATTTCCTCTGATGAACTAGAGTTACCCTGGTTGGACATATGGTCTACCAGCTATTGTTGAGAGGGAAAGGGATCTGTAAGTACTGCAGGTGCAGGATTAGACTTAAAAAAATAGGAGATTTCATCCCGACGGGGACATTCCTTTGAAAAGTGGTCACCACCACATAATAGACATGGATATTTAGCCTTCCTTTTGCCTCTATTTTTGTCGTTATTTGTTGACTGTGTTGTCTCCTGCTGGTTTCCAGGATTTTTATTTCAATTTTTACCTTTCTTTTTATTACCCGAGGTTTGAGTAGTTTGAATAGAATTGACCTCAGTAGAAACCTTAGGAGTCGAAGGAGTAGTTGTTTGGATTTGCTTGGCAGGTTTTGCTGCAGATGGGGACTGGATTGAACCAACAATCTTATCAACAGGTACTTCTATTGATGGCTTAGTAGGGTCAGTGTTGGGGCAAGGAGCTTGAGGAGTTAGGTCATAAAGAGTCCCAAACTGGGAATAGACCAAGTCTAGGTACTAACCCTGACTAATAGCCTGCTCTTAGGTAACAACACCATCCATGGTAACATCTCAGGAAATCGGAGGAAACAAGGACTTAGTGAACCAATCAGCTAGTAACTGATCCAGAATAGGGGCCTTAATAAGCCTTCTCCACCTTCTCCACTCATGAATATGATGAGAAATGTGGGTGGAGGTATTCTGTCACAGAGAAGTTAAAATATCAGTGCCCATTTCATAACGAATAGGGAGCTGAAAGTGCATAAGAAATACAGTTGCCAACAAGCCAAAATCCACAAACAAATGTTGTGGGAGTTCAATATACCACTTCTCGGCTGTACCGATCAAAGTTCATTGAAAGAGTTGTAACCGAATAGAATCATCCATAAGGGAGTTCAAGGAACACCACAAATGAAAAGTCATAACATGGTTCCATTGATCTTCACTCTACTTCCCATCGAATTTTAGAAAATCCGATGGTAACTTTACCGGAATGGAAGGCCACGAGGGATTGTGTCGAATGGGATCATTAATCAACTTGGACAAATTAGGAAACTCCAAAGTTTCTAGGAAAGGTAACTGTCTATTGGGCT
Organism: Pseudotsuga menziesii; assembly: GCA_001517045.1. Classification (NCBI taxonomy): domain Eukaryota; kingdom Viridiplantae; phylum Streptophyta; class Pinopsida; order Pinales; family Pinaceae; genus Pseudotsuga; species Pseudotsuga menziesii. The sequence goes on along the minus strand of LPNX011181232.1, from coordinate 94,632 downwards.
GCACATACTGGTAATATTGATATGGCATATAATTACAAGTAGGGCCAAAGGTATACTGATAAATAGGTTGCTATGAGGAAGAACCACCGAAAAATCCACCCATGGGGGGTTGATTTCTTGAATTACGACTGCTAGGACAACTAGGGCCTCTAGGAGGAGGAACGCTAGAGCCACTAGGACCACTAGGACCACCAGGACTACCACGACCACTAGGACCACTAGGACCACTAGGCAGTGGACTGCTAGACCCTCTGAAACCTCGAGGAGGTGGGAAACATAAAGAGCCACCGAAACCACTAGGTGGAGGGCCACTAGACCCTTTTGAGCCATAAGGAGGAAAGACACCAGGTCCCTCAAGACCACTAGGACCGCTAGGACCATGAGGAGTACCTCCAGATCCTCTAGGACCATTAGGTATTCCAGGGAGAGGACCTCCATAAGGTGATCCTCCCAGAACTCCCACAGTATGTATAGGTATCCCTCCCATGGCTGGCATGTAAGACCACTTGGGTTTCCCCCATGGCATAAAAGTGTTTCTAGGGAATGGAATTCCAGTAGGATTAGATGGATGATTGCCTACAGGTATTTGATAACCATAACTGCTAGAAGACTGAATGGAAACAGGTTGTGCCACCAAGGGCTGACCTGAACTAGATGGGGGATTTACCACATTAGTGTGGTTGGGAAGGACAAAAAATGTAGATGTTTCTAGGTTAGAGGTCTACTCTTAACTAGGTACAACTCCAAGATCAGATAACATAGGTCATGCTAGCGGTTTCCCCATAGCATTCGAAGGTACTGAAGAAATAGGAATTAAAGGTTGGGCCGTATATACAAAAGACCTTGGAGGATTTGGAACATACATAACATAAGAGGTGAGAGGGGTGGAAATTTGACCTAGGCTACGGGTTGTTAATGGATGATCTATAATCGGTTCAATGGGTATCATAGAATCACCTAGTGAATGATATCCCAAAGGAAGCAATGTAGAACGAACTGGTGAAGAGCCTAATAGGTTGTCATTCTACTTTTCTACCACCTGTGCATGGAGGATAGCAGTATGGTATTTCCTGTGTTCTTCTTCACTTTCAGGAGAACTTACATGGGTTCCAAATGAGGCAATGGCCTATCCAATAGGTGTCTCCCAAAAAGGAGCATTAGGACCAAAATCCAGATGGGTATCATCAACATGACCTTCGGTGGAAGGATGGAATGATACATCTTCTCGGGAAGGCTGTTGGACCAAGGGAGGTGAATGTGAAGAATATGGTACTCCACTTTCCACCACCACATTATCTCCCACTTGGGAGGTGGTAGCAGCTCCTTGGTCGATAGTTTCCATTGGATTTTCTTCTGAAACAGAAGTAAAATTGGGTGGCAAGCCCCGTACTCTCTTGGAATGTATTAACTCATCCAGTGTGTACAGTTCCTATATAACCTAGGGTCTAAAAATCTAGAAAAAACACACCAAAAGACTTCCCTACTAAAACTATAGGTCAAAACAAGAAGACTTAAAATGACAGGAGGAGTTCAAAAGTCAGGTCTCTCACTAGGATTGTCAAGTAGGTGCCACTCGCGATCTACCTTGAGGGTACGCGCATAGTAATCTCCCCGAATTCTTTTTTTGGTGTATGGCTGCAAACAAGATGTCCAAAGGGCTTTTCTCAGATAGATAAGGTACCCTAGTGGGGTCTCCTAATATACTCAAGGTACATGGGATCTCGAATCAGTAGTAGTGTTGTCTAATATATAACCATACACAAAAGGCCTTCCGATATACAATCGAGTATGTGAAGTAAATTTCTATATACCTCAAGGGTACGCAAAAGGCCGCTCGATATACCAACGGTAAGTGGAAGAACCGTGTGAGTCTCATAATATAATGCTAACAAATAATGACAGCTCCTACGTTTTACGATTCCCAAACACGTCTCTAAACTATCACTCAAGTTACTACATAAATTTTAACCAACAACTATCATTAATTTTAACTTGTATGATTAGTTGAACGCATGATGTTCTAACAGAAAACTAAAACCATGCAATATGCTTGTGGAAATGTTCACTTTACCATTCAATATGCCTACTTACGGGAGGGAAGAGAGTGTTTTTCTTTTTGTTTCAAAACCAAAAATCATTCGAATCAACATTCATGAACATCAAATCAAAGACAACCAAACACTTTTACAAACCAAATTCTTCTTTTTGAAAGAAAATGGGAAGGGTGATAATCTATTTTCCTAAAAGAACTACACCAAGCACACCTATGCACTCTAACTTTTCAAATTTCTTAAAAACATAAGCAAATCTAACTTAAAACTACCACTTTTTTGTAATATTTTGATCGAGATAGTCATGTAATCATGAGAGATGAAAGATCATAAAGGTCCTGAAAGCTTATGAAGCCAATAAAAAAACCCAAATCAAACACTCAAAAATGATGTCCTAATCTCAAGCAAAAAATTTATTTTTAGAAGGGAAGAAGAAAAAGTTTACTATGTGAGCAAGAAATGAAATCTAGAAGCTAATCTAGTGTTATTCTTTCAGTATATGCAACGAAAAGAGAGTTCAATGAACACCCTAACTTTCAAAACACAAGAAATCCTTCTTTAAGCACAACCAACAAGCAAGAAGCAGATAAACAATAAAAAAGACTAAGCAAATTTTTGAAATTTCACTCAAAATCGATCTTAAACCATCAAAGCAGCAAGCCACACACATCAGATTCAATAACACAAGCTTGATAACAGAATTGAAAGCAATGAAAATTCCAAACTTTTACAAATAAAAAAGAGGAAAACGGGTTTTGGAATAATGCCTACCTAGTACCATGCTCCGTAGGTGTTGTAAGATGATTTCCAAAGCAACACTGCTCCTCACAAACTAGATACAAGTGGTGGCACCGCTTACTGTTCACTATGTTCAGGTGGTGGCACCACTCCTCATACAAAGCATTGCCGTAGTTCCCTATAGATGGCCAAAACAAGAAAGAAAATGATGGATTAGATCAAAAAAAGACTAGATCAAGGTAAATACTGTCGAATTGAAAGTGGTAACAGAGCATAAAAAATTGAAATGACTCACATCTGAACAGATCTGGAAATTTTAAACCCGAATAATACAAATAAAAAAGTGGATCTAACATAAAAGAGTTGAAGAAAATGGAGCCCAAATTCAGACAAGAGTTGCAGAATGAGGATGATTAGAACAACTGAATATAACTACTCCCCAGCAGAGTCGCCAGATTTGTTGACCGAAATATTTCACCTCCTGCGGACAACAAGATGTTCCGCTGGTCTGAATGGTTTAGATCCAGAACAAATATATAATAGAGGCTGATAACTCTCGCTAGATGCTGTAGATATCTGGAATACAAGGCTTTGATATTTCACCTATTTACCTACAAAAGAGTTCAACACGAAACATGTCAAAGCAACCAGCATATAATCTACTAATCTATGCTAGTGACTAAGGAATCTAGCAATATATATCTGAAATCAAACATTAACAATATTTATGGGATAGAAAATCAACTTGCATTATAAATATGAAGAAGTTTACAACCAAGCCTTAGTGTTGACATGCATCTCAATGAAACCATCTCTTCGTCCCCAAAATCTCTGACTCTAGCTCTCTATGTGCTATACACCTGAGTGGCACATCTCCGTCCAAGTGTTGATATCCCTCATGTCGGCACACAAAAGGACACTTATGGATATAGGTTTTCCCTTAACATTATAGCTTGGCTTGTCATGAAATACATTCTACCTTCATCCAGCTAGTTACTTTGACAATTTGCCATGTTAGGATGTATTCGTGACTCTCATTACAGACAACTCGCGCATCATTCGCGAGTTTCCCTTACAGCAAGTCGCGAATCCTTGTATTCACTGGTTGCTCTACTACATACCCGCGAATGTGCCTCTTAACATGAAAAGATAAAATCACGCGCTAATGGGAGTTTAGTTAAGTCATTTTACTTAATCTCCCTAACTGCTACAACCTCCCTAACCTTTGAGAACTGCCTTATTTCACCCATATAAATACAGGCCTTGGGGAGGGTGTTAGACACTTACACTTTTGAGCAAAGTTATGCTGGTGGATTGTTCACAGAAGTCTTTGGAGCAGTGAAACTCAAAATCCTTTGGTGACAGAGGATTCCTTGTCTCAAATGTTTGGTCGTACTCTGAACTTTCTCATTATTGATAATAAAGAGATTACTTCTTCCACATGTGTCTCATATATCTTGGTTTGATAATTGTTTATGCTTCAGTATTTCATATTTGATTTATCTAACCTCCTAATATATATATATATGAACCAATATATATCTGGAAGATTGTCTCTGAACAGGTGAAAGAGGAGTGAGCCTTGAAAACTTTGGAAGTGGAGCAGATTGGAAGAGGACTAGCGAGGATCGAACTTCGTTTAACAAGTAAGTTCTTCTAACCCTCCTATTTCCTATTCTGCACTTTAGGATTCAATTGTCTGCAAGTGTTTGAGTATGTTGGTAACCCCCGACCTACGATTATTAGGTGCATAATCCCTTACAACAGAACTGGCGACTCCGCTGGGGATGCCTAGACTGCTGTAGGTCATTTCTGTTATCCTGACCAGTTTTGCTTGTGAGTCTGTTTGTGGTTTTTTATCCTCGCTCTTTCTTACTTCAGCGTTTGAAAGTCTTAGGGTTTTTTCTTTTCTTTTGAGAAAATTTTGATACCCATCCGTGGGTTGTTCCACTGAACAATCGCGAGTATAAATTTTCATTCGCGGGTTGTTATACTGCACAGTCGAGGGCATTCGCGAGTTGCATTGTTAGATAGTCGCGAGTACTCCTGAAAAATTGCATTTTTAAAGAAGAGTTTTCTTGGTTCTTTTCTTGTTATAGTCCTTGTTTTCTGAGAATACTTGCTTTAAGAATGCTGTAGAGTTTGTTTGATTGCCTCAGGTGATCACATCTTAGTGCTTTTTGAAAGCCATTGAGTCTTTTTACTTGGTTTATTTAGTGTTTGCATCCTGAAGCATTGGGCCTGTTTGGGTTTTTGGTTAAAGTGTCTTAGTCCAGATAAGTGATCAGGGTCTTGGGCTCTGTTTGTCCAGTCTGTTTTCTGACAATTGCTGGTTTGCACTTGCCCTTTTAAGTATGCAGTGGTTTTGTGTCATTGTTTGCATCCAATCTAGGGATCCTAGCCTACTTCTCTTGTTGTTCTGTTGGTTCTGTCAGCCTGTTTGTTTCAGTTTGTAGTTTGTATACAGTTCATAAATTTCAAGTTTACTCAAGCATAGTGCATTGTAGATGCATAGTAGTTTTTTTTGGGTAATTTTTAAAGTGAAAAACAAAACATAGTTAGTCTTTTGCATTGTGGTTTTTGCATAAGTAGTGTTTGTTTCATTTTAAAAATATATAATCTCAGAAAATTACTAAAACATAGGCTTAGTTTCTCTTATCAGTGCTTTAGTTCATCAATACATATTTGAAAAAATTGAAAAGAAGTTTATTTTATAGTGCTAGTTTGCTTTGAATGCACCTTACTTTCATTTATTTCTTGCTGAATCAAAACACCATACAGTACATTACTTCCATTTCCTCTTGAGTAAGAAACAACCCTTAAAATAAACGCATAAATTAAAATTTACTAGTAAGTTTTTATTTTTAGGGGCCTTTCACCTACTCGCTTAGGCTAGACTTGTGGGCTAGGGAGTGTAAAATTCCCACAAGTTATAAAATCAGACGTAGTGGATCGTTCTTTAGGTAAATCCTTGATTCTATCACTATATCTGGGAATCTCCTCTCAAACAGGAGTTAAGCACTAGGCCGCGTGGAGGCTTGGACAGAGGAGATAACCGTCTGAATCCTTGTCAAAGTGTATCCCAGGACTTTTACGCATCTGGGGATTCTATCCTAGACAGAGTTTCAGGATCATCTACCCTACCCATGCATACGAGTTTGGCTAACGACTGTCCCCCTAGACAGCTGGTATTGTCAAGGTAGCCTTTAGTCTCTTTCCTTTTAGGGTTCATACCTAGGTAAACTGGAAGGTTATTTCTGGTTCACCTTGAACGGGCTTGCAAGGTAACCCTTGTGGAAAGTGCAGGAGGGTGGTGGGTGACTCCTCCGCTTGTGCCTGCGAACCCCTCAAGGACGCCAAGTAATCGTTCATCAGCTTTCTTCAGGAAAGCATATCTTTATGGTTTGATTGCTTGAGACTCTAGGATCTTTTTAGTGTATGCTCTGTGGATTTGCTTGTGTTTAGTTGACCTTAGGGTGTGATTAGTCAAATTTTTAATTCTGGAGGACCAACTTGTTAGCAGGTCAAGAAGGTTGAGAAACCTTCCTCCTCTCCCTGCATTGGAGCCTCCACCTTTACCCCAAAGGCGGAGATTAGGCACAGATGGCTCTTTTGAACCAGTAGGAGTAAGTGAGGTTCTTGGTGAACTAGAATTGATAGCTAACCATTTTAATTTGGACACATTCGAGATAGAAGAATTGCAGACTGACGAGTTTGCAAGAAATTTTAACACCCCATTGGCTGATCTTAACGATCATGTGATCGTCCAAGTTAGACCTTTTAGTTCACCAGTAGTAGGTGTCCCTTTGAGTAGAGTCATGTCTTCTGTGAAAGAGAGTTCTTTTGTGTTTACCTCAACCCTTCCGGTTGAAGGGGTACTACCTCCCCCGGTTAGTGCCCCTAGATCTAGTTTGCCTTCTACACCTTTGACTCCAGCAAGCCGAGTGGTTCAACCACCAGTTCAATCCAACATAGGAGGTATTTCTGGTAACACGGTTACTGGGATCCCCAGTATACCTACCATTCCTTCTTCCTTCCCTTACACTACTCATAGTGGTCCGGTAGGATCCTCGGCTTATGTCCAAGGATTTCCTTGGAATGGGGGGAATATTCCCCCATCTAGTCTATACGTAGGTCCAACTCCTTCATATGTAGGAGTGCAGTTTGGGGGAAACACCTCTTATGGGAAAAGATTCCATACGCCTATTTTGGTTCCATACTCAAGCTCTCCCTTCTCTTTGTTTAGCGGAGGGATACCTGCTCCAGTATTTCAGACCCGAGCTTCTATGGGGATGGCCCGAACCATGTACAATGCACCTCCCGCTCAAAATCGTGTGGCCTACAGATGGAATCCATTTCAAAGCAACCTTCCCACTTCCCAATCGGTGTCAGGGGGAAACCCCACTTTTACCTATGGGAATTCGGGGGCTGGACCCTCTAATCCCCAAGCTGGCACATATAGTACACCGTTTAGGCCCAAACTTCCTTTTCTGGCAACTTTGAACTTTCCAGACCTATCAAAATTGATGAATGACCTGGTGAGGCATGGACCTTTGTGGCCACCTGTTCCCACCAAACTGCCCTCGGACATCCCTAAGTTCGATGGTAAGGCTGGTGAAGATCCTGGGGCTCATGCCACCACCTTCCATTTATGGTGTTCTTCCAACTCATTGAATGAAGATTCAGTGAGATTGAGGCTATTCCATAGGACCTTGACTGGCACTGTGGAAAAATGGTACATAGAACTGCCTTCTGCTTCTTTTAGTAGTTTCTGGGACCTAGCTAGTGCTTTCCTCAGTCACTTTCAGCTTCCGGTCCGTTACAATTTCGAAATGGATTTGTTGTCTACTTTCAGACAAAACAAGGCAACCCACATCTCGGATCATATCCAAGAGTGGAGGAGGCAAAAGAGTCTTATCAAAGCTACCATCCCTCCTGAGTTTCTATTAGAGTGGTTCCTTAAGTCATTGTTGCCATACATATCTAAGGATGTTTCCATGTCAAGAGTGACTAGTGAAGAAGAAGCCATACTCAGGGCCCAACATTTGGACTTGATTAATTCATAGTCTGGGATTCTATATGAAATTATCCTTGAGGCACAAAGGCCTTCGCATGAGGACGAGAAACCCAAGCCTGGGCCCCATGACGATGGTGTGGTTGGGTCCATAAACTCTCCCACTGTAGAGTCTTTGACAAAACAACTTCACCAATTGGCTATCAAACAGTCTACGGCGGAGGCAGCAAAGGCTTCCCCCTCCTCCCAAAGTGCAAATGTTTTTGTACAAACCTCTTCGAAGGGAAATCAGCAGCCCAGCGGGAAGAAGAAGAAAGGTAAAAAGGGAGAGGGAAACCAAAATCAAAATAAGCCAAAGCCCATAAAGAATGCTAATGGGGGGAAAAAGGAAAAGAAGAAAGTCAAGTTCCCTTGTAATTTGTGCCAAGAAGACCACCTTACTCATCTTTGTCCCCTTATGGAACAAGCTCAGAAGCTGTTACAAATGCAACCATCGACTGTCCTGAAGGATCCTTTTCCCCAAGGGCATAATTCTACTTCAGCTTCTACCGTAGCAGGGGGCACTCAAGCTGCCCCTGACCCCAATTATATCAACATGGTTAGATACTCAACTTTGTTACAAACCAGGAACAAAAACTATGAGAAAGAGACTGATGAGAAGGGTAAAGCTGTAGGTGAACCTTCCAACCCTCTCACTATAGAGAAACCTGCAGAAATAATGCCAAAGATACCCAAGGGTGTATTTAAGAAGAATTTGCATAACCCAAATGCCAGAGCCGCTTCTAACTACTCTGTGGTTGAAGACTTGGCTCAGACTCTGTGTGCAATGTCATCTTTGGAGGTGCTACAGAGCTGTCCTGCTCAGCGGGATTCCCTCTTAGCAGCTTTAGGTAGCGTGGACTCTTCGAGTCTCACAGCGAAATTTCATCTCTCTGATGTTAAAATTCGCCTCCCTTAACATGTAGCTCTATCGATAGATGTTGTCCATGGTGGTAAGACCATTGGACGAGCAGTTGTTGATGAGGGAGCCTCTACTTGTGTTATGTCCCTGGCCTGTTGGAAAGCTCTTGGATCCCCAGAGCTGGTCCCATCAACCACTTTACTTACTGCTTTTGATGGAAGGTCATTCCGTCCACATGGTATCCTGCCAGCTTTTGAGATTAAGTTGGATGGAAAAGTAGTGTCTATTGAAGTTGAAGTGATTGATGCTCCGTTGGACTACAATTTGCTTCTGGGTAGGAATTGGACTTATGCAATGTATGCTGTTGCATCAGCTGTCTTTCGTGTCGTGTTTTTTCCACATGAGGGCAAGCTGGTCACTGTTGACCAACTTGATTTTACCCGAAAAGGTCGCTTAGAGTCTAAAGATTCCACTGTGCCATTGGTTGATCAGGCCAAAACTGCTGCACAGAGCTTGGGGGATGGAATGTACGCATCATTGATGGGCACATTCGATATTCCAGCTTCAGTCCTTTATATCGGTTCTACTACTGTAGGGAAGTCCATTGATTCGGTGTTCGATCGGACTGATCCTTGGGTCCTCCCAACCCCTCAGGAACCAGAAGTGCCCTTATCTGCAGTGGAAGTGGCGTATCAAGCTATTACCTAAACCACTGTTGATCCCATTCCAAATCCTCTTACAGTCTCGGATGATCTGGAAGAAGTCTACATGCGCGCATGGGAGAAAAACTCTTTACATTCAATAGATTGCTTAGACACTGTTTTACCTTCCGATGAAGCTATTCTGAAAGCTATGTGTGCGCGTGATAAGATATGTGAGGATCTTCATTACCGATCTTATTTCCTTCCAGAGCTAAGCAAGATAGAAAACTAAGAGTTTCATGTGAGACTGTCAGATGATGTTGATACACCTATCAACCCTTTACCTAGGGAAGGAGTGTTTGCCGAGGGGAATATGGAAAACATTTCTGCCACTATACCGATCAACATCTCTGTAAAACCAGATGTCATGGAAAATATATATAGGTGCAAACTGCTCTCTCGAGGAGATTGCCATTTATACTTCCCTTTTCAAGGAATTCTGCGATATCTTTGCTTGGTCATATGAGGAGATGCTAGGAATTGATCCATCTATTGTTCAACATGAGATCCCAACCTATCCTGATGCCAAACCAGTTCGGCAAAAATTACACCCCGTGAACCCGTGTAAAGCGGCGGCTGTGAAGGCAGAGGTTGAAAAGCTGTTGAAAGCAGGTTTTATATATCCCGTAGCTTTGACTGAATGGGTGTCCAACCCAGTTCCTGTTGATAAAAAGCAAGGGAATATTCGCGTTTGTATGGACTTTCGAGACCTTAACAAATCCTGTCCTAAGGACAATTACCCCACACCATTTATTGATCAGATCATAGATGCATGTGCGGGTAGTGAGGTATTCTCGCTTATGGATGGTTTCTCTAGCTACAATCAAATCCAAATCAAACCGGAAGACCAACATAAAACTTCTTTTATTTGCCGTTTGGGTACATTTGCGTATAGAAAAATTCCATTTGGATTGAAAAATGCAGGGGCAACCTTTCAACGAGCCATGAACTTTTCTTTTCATTATATAAAAGCCATTGTCGAGCCTTACCTTAATGATCTGCCTCATTCTCGCAAGAGGATCCACCATCCAGATCATTTACAGTTGATTTTTGAGAGATGCAGATACTATAAAATTCACTTGAATCCCCACAAGTGTGTTTTCTGTGTCGAGTCCGGAAGATTGCTTGGATTCATTGTTTCTAGTAGGGGCATTCAGGTGGATCCTTTAAAAGTAGAGGCCATTGTAAATTTTCCTCCTCCTCGTTCCCTTAGGCAACTTAAGAGTCTACAAGGAAAGTCTAACTTCCTTCGACATTTTATCGTTACTTATGCCATGATCACAAAAGGTTTCATGCGCCTGCTTAAACAGGACACCCCATTTGTATGGGATGAAACTGCACAACTTGCGTTCGAGACATTGAAGAAATCCTTGTTGTCGGATCCTTTATTACACCCACCAGATTATTCTAGGGATTTTATATTATATCCGTCCATGTCGGAGTCTACCATTGGGGTAGTGCTAGTTCAGGAGCACGACAAGCTCGTTGAGCATGTTTCCTATTATCTTAGCCGTGCTCTGGTTGGACCTGAGCTTAAGTACTCCCACGTTGAGAAGTTAGCCTTAGCAGCTGTTTATGCTGTATAGAGGTTACAGCACTACATCTTACTGAGGACTACTACTGTAGTGGTGGATGTAAACCCTTTCCAATATGTTTTATCCCGACGGATTGTTGGGGGAAAATTTAATAAGTGGATAGTCATTCTCCAAGAGTTTGACTTGGTTTTCCAATCCGCTAAATCCAAAAAGTCCTTAGTTTTTTCCAAGCTTATAGTAGAATTCCCTACGGAAGAAGATGTAGTGATCGAGGATGACTCATTCCCAGATGAGCACACCTTCCTCATATCCACCTTTGATCCTTAGTACAGAGATATTATTATATATCTCGAGACTTTGAAGTATCCTACCGCTTACTCTAGGGAAGACCGACGCAAGTTATGCCTTCATGCTAAAAGCTACCTCATTATAGGAGATACATTATATCGACGAGGGGTAGATTATGTCTTGCGTCGCTGCCTTACTCATGAGGAAGTGGAGATTGTCCTAAATGATTCCCATAGCGGAGCGTGTGGGGGTAATTTATCTGGGTTAGCAACGACCCAGAAGATATTATGTGCTGGGTATTTCTGGCCCACCATCTTTAAAGATTGTGTGGAAACAGTCAAACACTGTCATCCGTGTCAGATTTAAACCAGAAAAATGCAGTCACATCCTGCTCCCTTGTTTCCCATTGTCTCGGTAAGCCCCTACATGAAATGGGGGATCGATTATATGACATGCAACCCAGCCTCAGCTGGGGGGGATAAATACATCATTGTCGATGTTGACTATTTCACAAAATGGGCAGAGGCAATGCCTACTTTCAAAGACAATGGGGAAACAACAGCTTTCTTCATGTTTAATCAGATTATTGCTAGGTTTGGTATTCCCAAAGTGATTGTCACTGACCATGGCAGTCATTTTCAAAATCACATGATGAAAAAACTCACCACCATGCTCAGATTCTGACAAGAACATTCTTCTCTATATTATCCGCAAGCAAATGGTCAGGTTGAGGCTATAAACAAGACTTTAAAAAAAATCCTTAAATGTACTATTGATGCAGCCCGCTCGAATTGGCACATCATGTTATATCCTGCTCTTCGGGGTTATCGAACCAATGTCAAGACTGCTACGGGTTTTCCCCCCTTCCAACTCGTTCACAGGGTGGAAGCTATTAGGCCGATTGAATGCGAAATCCCATCCTTGCAGATAGCTATTCATGTGCTACCTGACACGACTGATCTTGAGGAACGGTTGCTCCATTTAGAACACCTTGATGAAAAACGTAGAGATGCGTTGACTGCAATTCAGGATCATAAAAATAGGGTTAAATCTCAATACGATAAAACGGTCAAACCTAGGGTTTTCTATGAAGGGGAACTTGTCTTGCTCTGGGACCAAGATAAAGAACCTCTGGGGGCAGGAAAATTCAAGGCTATGTGGTTAGGACCCTATGTTGTGTCTAAATTTTTGAGTAAAGGTGCATATGAATTAGTGGATTATGATAGGAATAAGCTGCCTGAGCCTAGAAATGGGCTCTACCTGAAGAAGTACTACGCTTAGGCTTAGCACTTTTTCTTGTATATTAGTGTATGTATTTTTATGTACATTAGGTTGTCAGTTTCATTTTTTATACTATTTGTTGGTTGTTGCAGATGTCTTCTGAGATGTATGTAGGTTTCACTGATGGCGCTAGCCGTCACACTTGTAACCTAGCTTCGGCAACATGGGTTATCTACTCTCCCTCAGGACAGCTTGTTGCTGCGGGAGGCGCTCGTCTAGGTCCTCCTTCTAATAATGTTGCTGAGTATAGGGCTGTAATTGAGCTCCTATGGGATGCTTTGTCACGAGGCATCACCCAGCTTGCAGTCCGTTTGGATTCTCAGTTGGTTGTTTCCCAGCTCAATCAAGCTTATCGGGTGCGTAATCCTACATTGTTATGTTAGTTCATGCAAATTCATTTATTGGAAAGAAATTTTGAAGTTATTACTTTCAATCACATTCCACGAAACCAAAATTCATTAACTGATGCATATGCTAATTATATCTTGGACTGGCATCTCACACACATTTTATAAAATATACAGCAAACATATAAGAAACATTTGTAAATAAGCTGACAACCAAACACAAATATATATATATATATATATATGTAAATATCTATCATAGATAGATCGAGTCTGATCCGTAGATCCCATCATGTACAAAATATACAAAAATGTGGATCATCATCCATCAAAATGACCTAGAACTAAGCCTTCCTGCCATGGCCACTGGGACCTCCTTGGTCCCCGTGATCTCTGTGCCCCTTGGCTTCCTCATCCTCCTCAGCTTTGGCAGCCTCCACCGCATCTCTGTATACAAGTACTTCTCTAGATACCCATCTGAAAAGACGTAGCCAGGTTGGTGGAACCCCAACTACAAACTCCTGCATAGCTACAGGGAGATGCTCTATCCGTATCATAGGTACTCACTCTGTCAGTCAGTCTAGCTTCATCTCGAGTACTCTGATCAATCCTGGGTCTCCCCCTGCAATAGGACGTACAAAGGTACGTGGGTTCCCTTCAGGGCGGACTGGTCCAATATCTGCATTTTGACACATAAATAGGGTTTAGACTTGTGCATATGTATATATCCTATCATTTGAAAATCCATAAAAATTTGATAATGATAAAAAATAAAAAATTACTTACCCATCTCTCCCCATGCTCCTCCTGGAGGGAGGACAAGGTCGGGATCACCTCGAAAATCTAACCCGGCATATGGAAACTGATCCAACGCTGGCACCTGCCGTTCCCACCATGTATAGAAGTCATCATCATACATGCTATGTACTATGTCTCCTCCTCCTTGACGGAGGAAGATATCTCCCCACTCGCTCATCCTCGGCTGCCATGGATGACGGACCTATAATGGTATAGCAGGGCTCATAGTTGGCACTCTCTCAAAGAAGAACACTACCAGTATACTCTCATAGATGAAGTTCTTCCGTCTTCCCCTCCTATAGTCGGATAATTGCCTCTTCATGATAGGGGCAATTCCCATACACCAATCAAAGAAAGTAACTCTAGAGCAGTCCAACGCCACTCTCATTTGAGTCCTGGTGGCCATGTGTAACCCTACTAACCTTGAAAGTCTCCCAATAGTACTGGACAATACCTGAAGTGTAAGATCCTGAATATCTGCAATGAGAACACTGCTGCCTTTCTTTTGAGTACCAGGTCTGCAAAATACATCGATATAGTTCTGGACACTCAAGGGATCTCCACCCCTGCTAGTACCTTCCAGGTTCACCGGTACTCCCTGTTGTGACAACCCGGTTATGAAGTAGATGTCTTGTACACTAAGCTCCAAAGTCTCACCTTGGATATTGAACATCCCCAGGTCATGGTCCCAGTTTTTGACCAAGAACTCTAATATGCGGACATTGGCCCGCATGGGCGATGTGCAAAACAACTTGAGTAGCCCGCTAGTCCTCAATGCTTGGATAGTAGGCAGGATTTGGAAAGCTGCTTGATCCATCATTTCATGTTCCCTCTCTCTCCACTCCAGCACCATGTTTTTACTGACAAAAACACATAATTTGATTGAGTATTCCATCGTAAATTTTTAAAAATTTTGCATATTTTTAAAGCTTTTTCCTATTGCGCAGAATTCACGACTATCCATTGGGACAAGTCACAAGTCATTCGTGACTTTCCTGTTGAGCAACTCGTGAATGAAACGTGCATTCGTGACTTTCATGCCTTGCAACCCATGAATGCATTTTGCCATATTTTAGGTTGATGAATAATACTGAATTACCATTAAATTGAAAATTTGTTTGGATCAAATTAAAGAGCTTAGGGTGTAGATTTACCTGAAGCTGACGGATTCTGAATCTAACGGTCTAATTGTCCACGGTGAACGATCAAAGATAGAGGGTAAACTTTCCTTTTTGGTTCAAAAAGTGCAAATGGTATGAAATGTTTTGATTTTCAAACTATTTATAGAAATAATATTTCGTAAAGTGGATCTTTTTATATAGTTTGAAATGTCATTTGACTAATATCACCCTCTTTGTTCCTTGGAACAACTTTACCAACTTTTACAAAGTGTTGATGCTTCTATAGGGTGGTTTTTGCTCTTTCCAACACATGTTGGCATCTTATCACTCCACATTAACCTTAGTAATCAAAATTTTTCCACGGACTATGGTATTTTAAGCCATTAGTCCCTTATCTCTACCATTTTTCTTCCGTGGCTAGGATCCCTTTTCATGAGTATCATCCTTATATGCCATTTCCATCCTTTGGTACTCATTCCGTCACTGTTTCAGGCCCAGGGGTTTCCTCATAGCTATTTTTCACGTCAAATAGAGCTTTTTATGAATCTCTTTTTACAAGCTATCCCTTTATAGGACTCGCCAACCTTGTGGAGTTTCTTTAGGCCCAAGCCTGACTCCTTCAAAATAGACTTGACTGCCAAGTTATCTCGTCCGTTCAAGCTCGTTAAGAATATGTGAATGGGCATTCGCATTGGTGGTAGGTTATCTCTTTCTCGGACCATGCAGAATAATACGAGAAAAGATCACTCTCTTTTCTTCAGAATTGAGAAGAGTATTCTCAGGTATAGGTTTATCACTTTTCTGGACCCGAGGGACTAAATTTACGGAAAAGGAACACCCGGTTTGAGCTTAGTTTCTCTTTTTCATGCTTTGGACCCAAACATGAAAAATATTTCGAGTGTACTTTGTGTCTTTGTCATGCTCGTTAAACACTCAAGAACAAAGCAACGAGTTTATTGTTGTAAGCCCCATTTCTTGTAACCAAATGGATCTTTTCGAGTGATCTTTCTTTCCTTCACACTCGTAAAACTCAAGCTATTTTATGCTGCTTTGGAAGGAGCGTTGGGTAGGTGGTAATTTAACCTTTTTCTGACCTTCCCGACTAAGTTCGAAAAAGGTTCACCTTTTCTTCTTCGGAAGTTAAGAGAGTTCTTTTGTGGTTTGTTTTATACTTTTTCGGCCTCAGGAGACTAAATTGGATGAAAAAGGACCCCCTTGGAGTCTTCTTTGGCATTTTCATACTCTCTAAATGTGAAAATACCGCATGATCATGTACTAGTTTGGGCTCATTAAATCCACGGATCAGTGTATCAAGCATTATTTTCCCATCTCTTCAAGCTTGTTAAAAAATGAAGAGGGAACCGAGTTTACTTTCCTGGACTTGTTAAAACTTAACAGAGAAGGTAAGTAAGAAGTTTTCTCTTGTTTTCAGTAATGGCAGCATGTCATCCTTGAACATAGCACTCTTTGTTTTCTGATATCCATGTTTCAGTATACACTTGTGTTCAGCTATCACTTTGAGTTTCTAACCCCTCCTCTTGTCCATTATACCTGGGGAATCTGATCATGTCTCCTACATGACAGATAAGTATAGTTGTTCTATCTATCCATTGTATGCTGCCTTGGGTCATCTCTGTGTTGTGCTCACTGTTCAAGGATCATACTCAATGTCTGATCTATCACCTGATCCCATCACTGTTATATCTGTTATCCATTTACTTGTGTCTCCCTTCTTTTGCCCAGTTCCTAGTCACTCTTGTGATCCGTTGGAGGATCCATTGCCTTCCTTATCACAGTATGGTTCCATTTCAGCACCTCCTGATGACGAAGACCTAGAGTTTTGATGATAGTACCTCTGGATTCACTTTCATCATCGGTGAACTCCTTTGCTTCAGTTGTCAATTATCACTTATTGGTTGAAAAACTATTGAATCCTCTCCATTTTCGACTTCAGCTTACCCTTATTCACATGGCTTGGATTGTACTGGTTCTTTGGGATCATTTATGAAGACATTAGTCCCTCATTTTGGGATAAGCTACGCAAGACCATGTTCTATTCTGATATCCAGCTCCCAGATCTTTGAAGACTCATCATTATTGTATTGTGGCTTCGATCCACCTTTGTAATATATGTGGTTTCTACCCGTATCATATGATGTAATCAAATATTGTAAAGGAGCTAGTGTTCTAGTAAATTGAACATAGCATCCTCAGATGTAACTTTGTATATCACATTATTATGTATTTGTTTCAGGTACTCTCTCTATGCCATTGGATTTCTGAATTTCTCCATAGTTAAATATTATAATGTATTTCGGCCATCGTTCCCCTCTAACCTCACACATTAGGGGGCATCTGTTATACACCTGAGTGGCACCTCTTCGTCTGAGTGTTGATATCCCTCATGTTGGCACACAAAAGGACACTTATGGATAGAGGTTTTCCCTTAACACTATAGCTTGGCTTGTCATGAAATACATTCTACCTTCATCCAGCTAGTTACTTTGCCATTTTTCCATGTTAGGATGTATTCACGACTCTCATTACAAACAACTTGCACATCATTCATGAGTTTCCCTTACAGCAAGTCGTGAATCCTTGTATTCGCGGGTTGCACTTATACAGAGTCACGAGTCATTCACGGGTTGCTCTACTACATACCCACGAATGTGCCTCTTAACATGAAAAAATAAAATCATGCGCTAATGGGAGTTTAGTTAAGTCATTTTACTTAATCTCCCTAACTGCTACAACCTCCCTAACCTTCGAGAACTGCCTTATTTCACCCATATAAATACAGGCCTTGGGGAGGGTGTTAGACACTTACACTTTCAAGCAAAGTTATGCTGGTGGATTGTTCACAGAAGTCTTTGGAGCAGTGAAAGTCAGAATCCTTTGGTGACCGAGGAGTCCTTGCTTCAGACATTTGGTTGTACTCTGAACTTTCTCATTATTGATAATAAAGAGACTACTTCTTCCACATGTGTCTCATATATCTTGGTTTGATAATTGTTTATGCTTCAGTATTTCATATTTGATTTATCTAACCTGCTAATATATATATATATGAACCACTCTATATCTGGAATATTGTCTCTGAACAGGTGAAAGAGGAGTGAGCCTTGAAGACTTTGGAAGTGGAGCAGATTGGGAGAGGACTAGTGAGGATCAAACTTCATTTAACAACTAAGTTCTTCTAACCCTCCTATTTCCTATTCTGCACTTTAGGAGTCAATTGTCTGCAAGTGTTTGAGTATGGTGTAACCCCCAACCTACGATTATTAGGTGCAAAATCCCTTACAACACTATGCTCCCTCCAAATGATGTTGGACCAAGAATCAGTCCAACAGCATAACAATACCTTCAATGTTCTCCCTCTCAACCATGGCTACGAGCTCATACTTATAGGGCTTTAATGGATTTGTTTTCAATTGGAGGTGATTTTAATCTTTTCAGCAACCCCAAGCGCTTACTAGAGCCCATACTCAATCTGCAATTGACGGTTGTGGAAGGTGAATTGTGGGAGGATTAACCTAAGGTTAAAAATATTAAAATTCAACACACAACTTGAAATCCGCACTGTGGAAAGTTAATTGCAGAGGGTTATCTCTAAAAGATTAAAAATATTTTTCACAATCCGAAATCCACATTGAAGAGGGACAATTTATAAAAAGTTAAAGTATGTTCTGCAATCTGGAATCTGCATTACATAAGGTTAATTGCAGAGGGATAATTTATAACAAGTTAAAATACGTTCCTTAATATGTAATTTGCATTGTGGAAGGTCAATTACGGAGGGATAATTTATAAAAAATTAAGATACATCCCGTAATACGCAATCCACATTGCCGAAGGAACGTTGCACAAGACTAATTGTGGAAAGGTTCTCGCGAAAAGGTTCTTGCGAAAAGGAAATTGCGAAAAGGAATTTGCGGAAATGTAATGAACCCAATGACCTAAACGTAACTTAGGGGAAAAGTGGGGTAACTTTTCACTTACAACATATTTTTAAAGTCCAAACAAGTCAGCCATGCTACTCTCTGAAAGGTATAACCATTAAAATTTTGACATTATCCAAATCATCTATCCATATTGATATTCATACATTTAGCTGCATATGTTTAAGTCATTAGATTCCAGAACCATAGTAGACTTTAAACAATGATTCTAGTATTTAACCATCAATTAGTTATCTAACATATTATTAACAACGTTAAACTATCTTCTTTTGGACTCATCATTCGACAATTTGTATCATCATTATCAACAGAACACGAGTTACATACAACTAGGGTACATAAGATAAATGCCTGAAAGAATACATGAAAAGCACATGAGACATTACACATCAAGAACAAAACGATACCAATGTACGTGGTTCACCCAATTTGTGGCATACGTCCACCAAACCATTATATCATGTACTGTTCATTCAATAAAAGCAATTGCATTCTGCAACACCTTTGTTGCCATACTTCTTTCAGATATTGTCATGGAGTATCTCTAAGCTACTAGTTAATGAGATTGGAACCTCAGAGTTATATGATTCATTGAATCTGACAAGGAATCAATCACCTATTCCTTATGCACTTAAACATAAATTAATGATTATTAACCAATTTTGAAACTTAAAACAAGGACCTTCCTTTTCTTGTTCCTTTTTATTTCCACTTAAAACACTAACCTACCGAGGGCTAGGAGTTGTGGCATTACTTGTTCACATAATTAAACAACCTTAGTGGGTTCACACAAAGGACCACCTTAAGATATATGAACTAAATCCATATGAGTACTATGAAACAGTTTTCATTTAAAATACCTCACTCCTTGTGTCAATGTGGAGAACCTTTACCCAACCCTATTGAGATACATTCAACTTTACATCCATTTTTTATATCATCAAGATACATTAAAGTTGGACGATTATGTGAGCATGAAAGTATTGAGGCAAAAAACATAGATCTAAATGATCAATACTTAGCTGAAGTTCACTGCTTGGCAGCAATTTTCCTCCCAGGTTGAAGCTCGATACATGGCAGCCATATATCTCCAACAACGTAATACCATATTTTCATAACAGTCCCAAAATGCATGGAGGAAAGTGATGGAAGGGCCTAAAATAACCAAGGATGAGCCACAAGTTAGGGGGGAAATTTGTATAAAACCATGCATCTAAGATATGAGGTGTCATTTTGTTCCCAAAAGACAAGAACACCTAATCCTATCAATTACATCCCAACGAAAGTACTCAGGATGATATCTGGAAAACATATTTTTAACCCATACCTAGTAGAAGTGCAATTGTTGCGAACAGATTTTAACCTAGAGGATCATGGGGAGACCAATTATCCTTTTTCATTAGAGATTGCTGCCATTACAGAAGATATGCACTGCTTGTTTATTTATTTTCCAGTCAAGTTGGTAAAGTGCTCATCCTTGATGGCCGATATAATTCCTTCCAAGCAAACCTAGGTGTACGTGTGGAACATCACAGGCGACTTGGGCGTTAGCAGCAGGGGTTCATATGCTAATCGTAGCCAGGGTTGGAGTTCACATACCAATCGATTGACAAACAAATGCATGTGCATATGCTTGTATAAATTTTGTAGGCGTTTCAAAAGTATATGCTCCAAACAAACTTGCAGCATGAAAATATCCAAAATTGTTAGTTAAGGGCGAAGCATGGCCGTGGGTCCCCTTACCTCAAACAAATATGAGCCAAAATATTTCGTAACAGGATGTCCAGTGCACAAGCCAGTATATCACCAAGTCCAACTCATGTAACCGAAGGGTCCCTCAAGTCACTGAATTCTCTAGATCTCATTCCTAGAGTAGATGCTTCAGAAGATCGAACAATGGTTTGGGTCAACCAAAATAGGGTCTCTCTTAAAGGATGGAAGATTTATAGTGGAAAAGGAACTTCTATGCCTAACTCAAGAAGGATGAAGATAGCCATGAGGCTGCTTGACCCAATTCTTAACCAGAGGTCACATTCCACACATATACAATTATGTTTTACGAACGCATGTGTATTTTGATAGTAAAAATATCCACGCTTTGATTTAAGAAGGACGAGTTAGCCATGAGACTGCTAAACCCAATTCTTAATCCGAAATACCAATAAACACATTTACAATTATACTTGTGAATGCATGTGTATGTTTTAGTGACAACATCCATAGATCAAAGAGTATACCTCCATATCATTCGATGTAGAGCTGCCTCCTTCTCCAAATCACAGAGGTGCATGCTCTCAACGTAGAGATGCCTCCTCCCCAAATCGTAGAGCCACATGCTCTAAACATAGAGATGCATCCTCTCAACATGTAGAGTTGCGTGCTTTCTCCCCCCCTTTCCACATGCAGAGGTTCATCCTCTTTAAAAAATGCAGAGGTTCATTCCCACACCCAAAATGATAGCCGTTAGGTAGTAGGTTTTAGTTCTCCCCTCTTCTCTATCGAGGAGCCAAGTGGCTCCATTATTCCTCAATGTCTGACATATTCCCTGACTCCCATTTCTCATGGGAATAATTTCTTACCTTCCCTGTTGTTATGAGAATAACCTCAGTGATTTCCTCCACGGTTGCATTCTTAATTTAATGTATAAGGGAAAATACCCATTGCTATAATTTTATTATAATTCTTTTTCCTTATAATAATCCATGTATTTTATAAATACTTGATATATCATTTATTTTCATAACAATCCATATATTTTATAAAGACCAAAATCTATCATTCTTTTTCCTTATAATAATAGTTCATCTATTTTATAAATACTTAATACATCATTTCTTTTCAACAGAGGAATCGTGTTTTCCATGACTTATTTTCTCTTAGGATGACACCGAAGTCCTCGAAGGAAATCGTCATATTTTCTTGTATTAACTTATGTATGTCGAGTATAAGTCCCTCTTCCTCTCTCTCTCTCTATATATATTAGTCTAGATATATGGTGTTTATGAAATGAGATATGCTAGCGGTGCCATCTCTCGTTAAGGAGACTATGACCTATAGTCCCTTAGCAATTACCTATTTCAACTTTAACTCCTTAAGTATTCTATGTCGACAGTAAGGAGTGATTGCAACTTCCTCTATTTGGACTTAGTCATATTAGGATCAAGTAGTAGGTATGGTGTCGCAGTCGGAATACATTTTAGCAAAGCAAGTATCCTGGTAGGTGTGAATATTATCTCTAATACTCATGATACGTAGGACCATAGTATCCCTTATGGATCTTTTAATTGTTTGTTATTATCTCTTGTGGTTAATTTATTTCATTGTCTTTATGCCTCCTAAGTTTTTAAGTTATATAGGTTGCAAGGTTTGTTTTTGGTGGGGCCTTCGCCTTGAGCTCCTCACATAGAGACAAGTACAATAACATTCAAAATTACAAAATATCTAGAGTATGTGAGAGGATGTTACATAATCTCCCCCTTAAAAATAACACCGTCCTCATTGTTCCAGTTTTCAACCAATTTCCTTCTTCCATGCTGTCATCTTTTCTTGTTTTTCATCCTGATCCCCTATGATCTTTTGGTATCTTCTCAAGTTGCTATTGTTCAAGACCTGCAGTTTTCCTGCAACAAGTTCGGGTCTATCCCAATTTTCTTTAGTACATCATGTCCAAAATTATAATTGAACTTAAACATAAGCCATAGATCCCTTTACTAGTTTTTGTTGGTATCATAATACATAATTACTTTCATAATGTAATTTATTCATCATTAAAACATAATTACTACCCTTTGGTGTTGGTTTTATCTCCAACCTTTGGATAGTTATGTCGGCCTCAACCTGAGGAAACCCTTTCTTCACATTACACATTAGGCATGTAACAGTTTAATTACTTGGAAAATTTGTTAACGCATTTTACGTTTGCTAATTTTCTTTCCAAACTCTCCCTTGAGTTTCTTTTCCAATTTTTGTGTGGACTTACAACAATTTCTGAGGTTACTCTCCCTTTTAAGCACTAGTCAAAAAAATTTTCGTCAGAGACATCAAATAGCGTCCTTCCTTCCAGATGTCCAGCTTTTGCCTAGGTCTTCTTCTTGCCACGACATATTCCTAACACCATTGTGCTCACGTGGAAATCGCTTACCTAACACCGTTGTGCAACCTGCAACATATATGCCTAACACCAATGTGCTGACGCGGAAATCACTTTCCTAACACCATTTTGCTCTCATAGCATTCAATTTTTCCTTGTTCATATTTAGTATAAATTCCCACTTTGACTATTCGTAATGCACACTCCTTGGTGCTTAGCATGACTTTACTGTCATTGTCTCGATTTGTGAGTCGGCTACACAGTTAGTCGAAGCATCAATCGATAACCCAAAATTTCTTTAATTAATCATCAAAATTTCATAAGTTGTAGCGATTTTAATCATCATTCATGAGTTATATAACCCTGTAATTCATCTAGAAAAATTACTCCTTACTTATTTATGAGCAATTGAGCGCAAGTTATATACGCAGGTGGATTTATTTACCATAGTGCACGTCGATTACAACAAGCGTCATAATCTTGGTGAAGCCTACAATGTCAGTATATACATAACATCATCCACAGTTAATCCTTGGTTTATAAAACCTCAAAATTCGACAATTTATAATAAGTAAAACATCACCCATTCTTAACCTCGTTATTTAAGGCAACGAATATTTTCACTAATAGTCAATTCTGAGTGGTAGTGTTCCTAGCATATCCTACAATGTTAGCATATAACATTATACAACCTTCATAAACTTATTATTTTCAATATCAATATCTTTAGACAACCTTGCTCGGCTATATTTGGATAATTACTAGTGAAGGGATATGCCTCAGTCATGGGTGGAAATGCTAGAAACATGGAAATTCAAATAACATTAGTAATTCAAGTAAACTGCTTACCATAATTTCATATATCATATACTTATGTCATATCTTACAAGTTTTCTACTTCATCAAAATGAGAGCCTTTATATAGTTGCACTCTTCTATACAGCCAGTAACAATGGGCACAACACATCATGCTATTTACCTTAGCTGTATTGTAGTCCAAGTTCATAAGCAGTCTAGTTTTCCTTTTTCTTTTCTTGAAGAAATACAGTAAGGAACGTTGTCATTTTTGTATAAATAGCTCAATAGCCTTTCTGTGCATAACCCAATTGCTTGCACATTAATGAGGATTCATTATAACAGTGGTATTCCTGTAACTAACTTGAATTCTCTTCCTACCTTTACTTATCATCCATTTAGTATGCTAACAGTATTCAACATTCATAAGTTAATCAGCAACTTCTGATAAAGAAGTTAACATTTAATTTCTCAGAATTTATCGTTACACATAGGTTTAGAAACTAAATAGCATTCACTTCTCTCATCATTCACTTATTATGTGTAACAACTATCCATTTCTAGGTTTTATTAGCTCGTGATAGCCAGACTAAAATAACAAAACATAATTCTTCGTTATGACATATCCATTTAGGACCCAAGTTGTATGATAGTTATGTGCATACATATATGTGAAAGGGTTTTGTTTAGAACTAATGGACCCAAATCTTGAGAACCATTACCTCCTCCTAGCTTTGATCCGAATGCTCAATCAATAAATTTGTTTTGGCTATTCTTAGTCATGCACCTCGACCAAATTATCTATATGCAATCGTATCCATTCGACTAACATGTATCCATACAATTTAATGCAATCATTTGTTCCTGGTTTTACATGAAATTCCAAATGTAAAGAGGTGTTTTCCTATTTTACATAATGTTAGTATTAGTAACTTTTACACCTCTAACATTTATTTAATACAATTTGTATTTTTTATAATCTTGATAGTACAATGTATGCCTTTAGCATACTACTACTTTAGCATTACTTACCTTTCTGCTTAAACCATTTTACTATACGTGATAGTTTGCGGAAAATCAAGGGTAATACAGTTACTCCTAAATGATCAACCAGTCAAGTTTTCCTTTAATCGCTACCTTGCAATCTTCAAGGAATTTAGGTAAGTTATATATGTATAATTTACATACATACATATATAACCATATTCCCTCACATAGTGATACCTATAATACTTTGGAGTATACTCTCCTGAACCACTTACATTTACAAATAATGAACCCCAAATTAGGTCCAGAAGACTTATAATAGATATTCAATTCTCATTAGGTCTTTAGGTAATTAGGTAACCCTTTCAATGCTACTCTTTAACAACATTATTCACTGCGTTTTAAAATGTAACCTATGACAAATTCACATGGAATTCCAAGAATATTTTTAACATACATCATCTCATTAATGACCAATTCAACTATGAATGTAGGTTCTAAAGGTCACTTCTTTCAGCAATTCTACTCCCACATTACTATTATAATAGATACTACTATAGTACTTTCATCGACCATGAGTTTGTCGAAGAAGAATTCTATACTTCACTAAGATTTTATTTGGGCAATTTAAATAGAGACGAAACAATAGTCTTAGCCATTCATACACCTCTTCGAAAGTAATCAAGGAAATAGAAATATACCTATGTACTTATGTCGTCGGCCTGGCGTGGAAGTGTAAAAAGTAATGGGCCATCTTCATTGTGATTTTGAGAAGGAGTTCCACCTTCTCTTGCACAACTACAAGGTCAATAAATATCTGCATTTGGTACTGTTGCGTCTGTAACAATTCCCCAAAATTCTAAAAAAAATTTGAGCCCCCCCCTTTTCTCTTTGAATTAGTCAGTTCTTGTCTTGTTTTTAGCTTATTGTTTTTTTTTGGCCTTTGGATTTTGAAGCGTCTTCCAGGAATTTTGGATGCTGTCAATAATGGTTTCTCTTCATTTAAATGATCTAAGGAATCCCATCCTGAGCTCCTTTTTCTTGCTTTACAAACTCTTTCAAATTTTTCCTGTATCGGGAGGCATTTAATTCGACTGTCCCGCCGTTGCGGGTTTTTTCCAGCTCTTAATTTGCTTTTTTGCGCCGCCGTTGCGGGTGATCCTCATATCCTGACTTTCTTTTCCATCTCACCATTGCGTGTGTTGCCCAAAACTTGATCATTTCTTCT
>LPNX011181232.1:6414-68666 GCA_001517045.1 Pseudotsuga menziesii | reverse complement strand
GGGGGGGGGGACTCTCGGTCAGCCAACCAATGTATCCGCTGCCGCCCGACTGCGTTTCTCGATCACATGACCTATGTTTGGCGTTGCGGGTGATGGAGTATGGAGGATGGTCTGCCATTGCGGAGAGGGTTGAGCTTTAGCCGCCTGACATAGCTTGCGTGATTGCTCTGATTGAGTTGACCTGTCACACGTGTGGAGTCTTATATATATGGTGGGCGTGTTTTTGGTTTTTTATTGTTATTTTTTCACCCAAGCCGTCGTAATATGCCCCGCGCTATCGACCTCGTGAATTTGGTGGAACCCCGTGCTCGTACCTTCATCCAGCTGTCGATTGGGAGCTCGATTGTTGACGCCACTTCAGTTGTGCGTTACCGCCAGGTAGGATCTTTACCTCTTTTTGCTTGTATTTTCAAGGTCTCGGCAGGGTGACCGCGGCTAGGGTTGTCGTTTTCGATTCCCCAGTTAGTTTGCACCCGCGTACTATTTTTATTATTTTTGGGTTGGATAGCCTTTGCGGTTAGAGGGGGGGGTCTGTCCTTTTAAAATCCCGTGTTTTTTTTTCCCCTCGGCCATTTTGGTTTAGCCTAGAGCAAATGGAAGAAGACACAGGTGCAGGCGGCCGTTATGCCGCCTGCACCTGGTCTAGTACCTGTAATAATGGGGTTCATAAATACTTTGATGAGGTTTTCAATGAAAGTTTCATGGTAGATACCCGATGATCATTTCCCCTATGCACTTGCCCTTTTCCTCGAGCCCTAACCGGTGCCCGTGCCGCGCAGCTCAACATTGTCGGCCACCGTGAAACCCTAAGGCCGTGCTGCGGTTATTATTCAAAGTTATGGGGAAAGCATGAGTAATGGCGCTGGTGGGGTTCCCCTGTGCGAAGATTTGTTTCGGACTCCCACATTTTATAGTCGCAACTATGTAAATCCATGCCCGCGAATAACATAAGCTTTTACCGTAGAGCCATGTCTGAATTCGGATTTTTTTTTGTAGTCATGTGCCCTGCATTTGAGAGTTATGCATTTGCACTGAATATCATTCATTTAAAATGGAATCTTGTGAAATCATGTAATTTTGATAATAGGCCATGGGACGAATAATTCTAATTTTAATTCCGTAGCATTAGGACCTTTGCTCGTTATATTGCAGAAATAGCCTGAGTTTTGTGCTGATAGTTTCAGAAAGTCGGTATATGGATTGGTTGTGCATACATATGAGGGTTGCTTTCTTACTTACACATTGATATGAGATAATAGCACAGCGCCAAAAGATTGCATTACTAGTTCAAATCATTCAACTTGAAAAGCCTATATCTGATATCATTATAGTCATATAGACAATGGAGAAAGAATAAACTGCTTCATAATATTCACAAATTTGAATTGCTTAATATCATGATGTTTTACATTGCAAGAGGATTTTAAAATGTCTAGAAGACAGAAAAAGAAGGCCCCTGTGGTAGAAGAACAAACAGCAATAGAGGCCGTCCTACCAACTGAGTATATCTATGAGGACACCCAGTGTGTCATGGGGGTTGAACCCGAGTATAAGTGGGGAGACATATACAGGCTGAATTCCCATAGGGAAGTCCCAGATATGGGCCTGGAGGAAGAACCAATTTACGCAAATAATCGGCCATTATGAAGATTGCCACCAGGCCTGAGCTGTTTCCATGCCCTGAGGTGATGAGATGGGTTCTACCACACACCAACCATGGCTCAGTGCTTATCTGTAATGTTGAAGGTCAGGGCTATGCTGCCTTTATCCCTGGATATGTGGCCTTAGCTTACCACCTTCCTGAGCCTCAATTTTTCTTGACCAATGAGTGGTTGGACAATCTCAGGATGGATTTGATAGAAACCATGAGGAGAATGCTATTACCAAGGAAGCTCTATAGACATAGAGCTACTAAAGATTATGACACATCCAGCCTTAGAGCCCCTTATAGGTTCATAGCTCTAATGCTGAATAGTATCTTCAGGAGGGCTAATGGCAGATTATTCAAATTCAAATGGGTACCCCTGATTTTCTATGTGGCCACAGAAGGGACCATCTTCAACTGGTCCAGCCTGGTATCTAGTAGTCTATCTTCTTGTATAGCTGTAGCAAAAAGAGGAGTAGAACAGAAAAAATCCGAGTTTTATATGAGCTCGATCCTGATTGACTGCATACTATGCCGCCAGCCCTTCCCCGAGCTCAAATGTGTTTGGGACAGGGACATAATGCCTGTATATGCAGCCTACAAGCTATTGGGGGCTCATCAATACCATAGTTATTATCGAGAAATCTGGGAGCATTTTATCATGCCTCTGTACACTCTTATCTTCCGAAAGGAATGTGACTGCATGTCTAAGAAGCTATGCAGGTAATAGAGGAGTATGGTGATTTTTTCTTGACAGAGAACGGGATGTATCTTAGAATGTTTGGTGGGTCAAGGACACCTTATCTGCTGCCTAAGTACGCAACAGATTATATAATCCATAAGGAGGCTGTTAGACAGGTGTTTATTGACGGAGTTGGTCATTTCTTATTCCAAAAAAAGAAGGCTGTCTATCCACGCTTACCATTTAAGTTAGGCAGTTGCAGTTTCACCAATGTGAAACAAGCTCCAGAATTTATGGAGGAACTAGGGAAGTTCCATTTTGGGGAAATGACTTTCAGGCAAAATGACACTCATGAAAGAATGGCTGAGCATTGCAGAAAGCACAAGGTGTTTTATGATGACACCCATCATTTCGACAATGATGAATCCGTTTTTAGAAGAGCCCCGAACATGACAGCACTCAGTAAGAGGTTCAAACCGAAGCACTCCACCAAGGGTGGAAAAGGATCTGAACAAGAGAAGGCTGAGCAGGCTAAGGCTGAAGAAGCATCCCAAAGGATAAGAGAAGAGGCCCAGAGGTTAGAAGAGGAGGTTGCAGATTGGCTCCGGAAAGGAGAAGAAGAAAAGAGGAAATCTTCCCAGGATGCAGCTGAGCGAGTAAAGGAAACAGCCAGAGAAGCAGAGGAAGCTGCTAAGCAAGCAGCTGAGGAAGCCCAGAGGAAGCTGCTAAGCAAGCAGCTGAGGAAGCCCAGAGAAAGCTGGACGAAGAGCTTCGAAAACAGGAAGCTGAGAAGGCAGAGTTGACACAACAGCAGGCTCCTGGATCACAATCAGAGCAGAGCCAGGGTGAGGAAATCCCTGAGGTTCAAACCCTTCAAATTCCCACTACCATAACTCCTACAACCCCCACACTGCAGTTAGTGCCCTTTGCACAGAAAAAAGGGGAAGAAGTCCCTGATTTCAGCACAGTATACTATGACAGGGCTACCAAAAGGATTATGAGGAGAACTGAGAGAAAGGTAGAGGATGGAGGAATGACCAGTACAATGATAACAGATAAATCCGTGATAGTCAGGACAGATAAAGATCCAAGGTTTGTCACAAGGGCTGGGAAGGCAGCAATACATGCTATGGAGGATAACATAGACCGAATGATGATCGAGATAGAATCATCCAAGAAGACCTCTGCTCAGCTCAAGGACACCCTGAGAAGGGAAAGAGAGGACGACAATAGATTGAAAAGAAAATATGAGCATGTTCTTAAAGAAATGGAGGCCATGAAGAGCAAAATCCACGCCTTGCAGCAAGAAGCACAGGTGAAAGAAACAACACAAGAAGCCCTGGGAAAAGCACAACAGGAATTTCAAGAGTTAAAGGATGAAAAGGTGCAGCTGAGGGTGAAGATAGAAGACCCGGCGGAGCAGCAAAGTATCATATATGAATCCAATACCTCACGCGTTAAGGAACTGGAAAAGCAGCAAAGGCACAGCAGGTCGATCTGCAGCCAGTTAAAGAACACATCTTGGCTCAGAAAGCTAAGGTGTTGTACCTGCAAACTGCTCTAGAGGAGGAAAGATGTCAATTCCTCCAGATTGATTGCAGACTGGATGAAATATTAGACACCACTTCTTATTTCGTGGACAGGTCGCAAGACATCCTTGACGTACTGACTTCAAGGATAACCAGGGTGGAGGATGACAAGGAAGTCCCAACTGAGCTAGTAGTCAAGGATAAAGAAGCTTTGAAATGGGACCATGACCTGATAGAATTCGCCGTCAACACTGCAGAAGACTTCCAAAAGAATGTCAAGAAAACAAAGGGAGCATGCACAGAATTCTTCAGGAGAGCCCTGGTCACATACAACCGTTGTCAGGCAGAAGCTGAGCAGAGGTTACACGAGTTCCCAACTCATGATGCATTTGCAGAAATGTTGCAGAAAAGGAAACAAGATGAAGAATCCAAAATGCAATGCATCAGAGCTATTGATGAACAAATCCTCAGAAATGAAATAGGCCACACAGCCATTAGTATACAGCTCTTGGAGGAACAGGTACCTTTGAACACGGCCAGAGTTGAGGCCATTCGGAACCAAGCTGACAAATTCGAGCTGAACATTCAGTTCCTGGAACCCAACTCATTTGAGAGTCTCGCTGCTGAAGCAGCAGCGTGGAGAAAGTTCTTAGAGGACCAAGCGGGACCCTCCTCATGAGAAGGACCGATCAACTTTTGTATAATTTAATAATTTGTAAAAGGTTGTAGGAAATTGAAACGTTGGGGAGCCCAAAGGTCACTTTGGGCAACCCAACCAATTTTGCTTTTTGTATAAAACTAGGAAAGAGGGACAAAGAGCTGGCTTTTTCCCAGTAATACTGGAGGACCTATTGTAAGAAGAACTACTTCCTTTTGCAATAAAGATTTTAGTTTGCCTATTGGAGAAAGAGCTGTGAAGTTTCCAAATGTTATGCGATGGATGGCAGAAAGATGAACTACTTTATTTTTCAGCTTATGTCCATAAATCATGAGATCATTCTAACTCTGTGACCTATGTCTTGTTGGATGGTTTTTGATTTATTTTTGTGGAAAATTCATTTAGAGTAATGCTTGTGTTACATATAACAATTAGCTATCTGATTGCTAGAATATATTCTGGTTCATGTGTTGTAAACATAAATAGCAGCTATCTGTAATGTGTTTATTATACATAGAGATGATGCATTACTCACTAATAATCATTTTCTGGCTCCCCGGGGATAGATAGTTAGGTGCTTAAATTGTTAGTTGTTTTACTTCCTTGTGGTTTAGATGTTTAAGAACCTAAGACGAGAGGTAAGAACCTACGTAGGACATTGTGTAGTTCCTGGCATCTTTATCACTCCGTATAGTTAAGATAGGCATGCATTGCATACATTAAGTCAAAATATAAATTCCGGTGGACCGGGCCGCAACCGGTAAACCCTTGTTGTTACTTTGACCTACGGTAGCCGGACCGTAAACCGGACGGATTCCCTACACCAAACAGTCAGCGGGCTAGTTGGGAACGTTGATTGGGGAGAATCCCTTACTGTTGCCACCTGCGAATTTCAAGGCCTCAACAGTTTTGGCGCTAGAAGGAGGGCCGCCAGTAAAGGCTGGCCATGGAATTTGTTTTCCTGAGACTAGCCTATCAGTAGATGTTTTAAAAAGTGCAACCTAACTCAAAGTTGAAATTTCCAGTCCTATCCTCGACAGATTGTTTTCCTAGTGTTACTCGTTCACCTTTGCTCATGGCTGGTAATCAACCTAACCCTTTGCTAGCATGGAGGGCTAGGTCACCTATAAAGTTAACTCCTCCTTTTCACAACTTGCCTCAAGCCTTTGACAAGCTTTTACCTAAGTTTGACCCTGCGAACCATATTGCTGTAGATGATCACCTTCAAAGCTTTTACCTAGCACTAGAAGGGCTAAGGGATGGAGAGCATGAAGACGTAGTGTGCAGGCTTTTTCCTCATACTCTTAAAGGATCAGCAGCCTCCTAGTACTTTGGGCTACCTACAAACTCTATTCCTAATTGGGATACCTTTGAGAAGGTTTTCAGGAGTAAATACACAACTCAGAAGACGCATGCATCATTAATGAAAGGTCTTGGTTTTTTGAGAAAGGAAAAGAATGAAAAGGTACGTAGTTTCACGCAAAGATTTTCATTATACTTAAAAAACTTCTCTTAGGTTGACAAGCCCTCAGATAAAGTCTTAATTGATTACTATACCTCAGCCCTAGGTCCTGAGTTGGCCATGTTTGCCAAAATGAAAGTCGAGCCAACGTTGGCAGAAACCTATCAAGAGGCTGAGAGAGTAGAGGCTGAAAGTGAGAGTATAGAGGACTATCCTGACTCAGTTGAAGAGAAAACCATCGTAAGAAGAGGCTCGCTACTGTTTAAACCTAAAGAAGATCAACCACATGATTATCATGAGACGATGAAAGTGCTTCAGAAGCTGTCCAACCGAGTTGTAGAATTGGAAAAAGAAAGGGACATTCAGAAAACCAATAAACCGTACTATCCAAAGAAAGAAGATAATAATCAAGGGCAGGTCCCATCACCAAATGTGGCATCAATAAACATAACAGAAATAGGAGAAGATAATTTCTGTACCTTTCATCAACAACCTCATTCGGAAAAGAAGTGTCCTCAATGGCTACATTCAATGACAATAGTGATGAATAAATTGTTGGATCCAGAATTGACTAGGCACAGTGGTGAGGAAGAAAAGAAGAAACAGACCATAGAAAAGACAGGGGATGATACTATGTTTTCATGGAATGGAGTTTCACTGTTTAACATTGAAGAAGATGCTCCCAATCTCAGCATACATTTACAACCACAAAAGATGAAAACATGGCCATTAAGAATAATGCAATAATGTCAAAGGGTCATGATTCGCGAGAGAAAGTAAAGGGGCAGGCTGATATGAGGGCTAAAGATGACTCACCTAAAGATATTCAGGGCAAACAGGAAACAGATCCACCCATTAAACTTACCAAACTAGTAGAAGATGATGAAGAAAGCACAACTGGTAAGCTAAAAGAGGAGTTGCCCGCAACAAACCAACCTGTAGAAGAAAAGATTGAGCTCATTAAGACAAAGAAAACCAGCGACCCACCTTTCCTTGTGACCCTTGAAATCCTCAATCATAAGGTGCATAATTGTTTGGTGGATTCGGGATCTTCTATGAATGTTATGCCTCTGGTAGTTTGCAAAAAAATCAATGGACAGATAAAGCCTACTATTTGGGATGTCACACAACTTGACAAAACTAGTGTCAAAGTAGTAGGAGAAATGGAGAATGTGATGATTCAATTGTCTACAAATAAAAGGATATGCCACTACATTGACATCATAGTAGCATACATTCCTGATGGTTATGGGATGATCCTAAACCGAGATTGGACATCAAGATTTAATGGGTACTTTGCTTCAGATTGGTCTCATTTGTGGTTACCTCAGAAAGGCAGCCCAAACTTGATTAAGATTCTAAGAGAGCCTTTTATGAAAAACAATGTCACTGAGTTGGGAGAAGGAAATGAATCTGTTGATTCTGTCCTGGGAAACTATCTTACTGAGCTTAAGCTCGAGAATCATTCTTCAAAAGGGGCCAACCCTGTGATGTACACTCAGTCTGAGCTCCTTCAACTCCCTCAGGCTAAAAGAAATGATTGCAGAATTTTAGATATGGGTTCCATCTCAATAACTGCACAGCTGGACCATGGGTAGACAATTCAGGTCGGAAATCGAGCTCATTCCTGGTTCTTTAGATTTGAAATTTTTTGGAATGGGCGAATCTTTTGCTTTGATGTTTTATTTTGCACATAAATAAACTGTTTTGTTGCTGATTCTATTTTCTGTTTCCAATGCTTTAATGTTTTCTTTCTATTAATTAGTTTTGCACCGCTATTTGCTTATGGTTTTGCTAGTTTCTTTTGTTTTGAATAAGAGGCAAACTTTTGGATGTAATGGAAACGTCAGGGTTCTGTATTAACCAAAATCCTGAGCAAAAGGACTGTGTTTTAAAGTATAAAATGTCTTTTAGTAGTTGTATTCCTAACTAGCAGTGCATTCATTTGAAGTCTTACTTAATCCCTGTAAATAACTCAGGAGAAAAAAGGTCTGAAGTACTATTTAAAGGCTCCATTCATCTCACATCTTAAAAACCCAAAGGGGTGACAGCACTAGACCGATGGAAAGGAAACAGAGTGAAACAGTTTATCATATATAAATGATCCCATCCCATGCATAAGAAAAGGGCTAAAAAGCTCTTAAGAGTCACTTCTTCCAAAAGAAACAAGACATATTAGAGCAAAGCTCCAGAAGCATAAAGTACCAAATGGCCACAAGATCCTCTCCGTCCGTGAATTGAAATATGAAATATATCATTCACACAAAAGGACACTATGGGATAGAGGATCTTGAATTAAAATTCAGTAAGAAAGGCCCGCAGAAGGACTCATATCAAAAGAACTAAAGTTCAGAAAACACAAAAGTACAAAATGGCATGGGAATGAGGAACAAAAGGGTAACACTGTTCACTTTCTGTCACAATCCTGTGGCGTCGAAGCTATAACCTCCAAAGGGCAGGAAAAATGAACCTCATTTATTTGGCCTTCAAATGGTTATTCAGACCTGAAACACTACTGGTGTTACCTTTTCCCGAAAGGATAGACTTCCTCTAAGTGATTTAATGCATGAACTGGCTGACTTAGGGATACAGACATCTAAAAGAGTTCAAGTTTATTCAGGAAGTCTTAAGCTGGGAAAGAAAATTAATCCTGATATCTGGGGTTCACCAGGTAGTCGCCAATTGTTGCTTCTGCAACAATTCCCCAAAATTCTAAAAAACTTTTGAGCCCCCCCCTTTTCTCTTTGAATTAGTCAGTTCTCATCTTGTTTTTAGCTTATTGTTTTTTTTTTGGCCTTTGGATTTTGAAGCGTCTTCCAGGAATTTTGGTTGCTGTCAATAATGGTTTCTCTTCATTTAAATGATCTAAGGAATCCCATCCTGAGCTCCTTTTTCTTGCTTTGCAAACTCTTCCAAAGTTTTCCTGTATCGGGAGGCATTTCATTCGACTGTCCCGCCGTTGCGGGTGCTTTCTAGCTCTTAATTTGCTTTCTTGCGCCGCTGTAGCAGGTGATCCTCATATCCTGAGTTTCTTTTTCATCCCGCCGTTGCGGGTGTTGCCCAAAACTTGATCGTTTCTTCTCTGCCCCGCCGATGCGGATGATGTCCAGATCTCGTTTGTTTGTTTTCCACCGATTGTTGCAGAGATGGTTATTTTATTTTCGTTACGACGGAGGCGGATGAATACTCCCACTTCCACCGTTGTGGATCATTGAGATTTCCATGTTTTCGTTATACCGTCGACCCGTGCTATGTAGAGTGTCTTTTTCCTCTTGTGGGTGATGAAGTATGAAGGATGATCCGTCGTTGCGGGGGGGGGCGGACTCTCGGTCAGCCGACCAATGTATCCGCCGCCGCCCGACAGCGTTTCTCGATCACATGACCTATGTTTGGCGTTGCGGGTGATGGAGTATGGAGGATGGTCCGCCGTTGCGGAGAGGGTTGAGCTTTAGCCGCCCGACATAGCTTGCGTGATCGCTCCGATTGAGTTGACCCGTCACACGTGTGGAGTCTTATATATACGGTGGGCATGTTTTTGGTTTTTTATTGTTATTTTTTTGCCCAGGCCGTCGTAATACGCCCCGCGCTGTCGACCTCGTGAATTTGGTGGAACCCCGTGCTCGTACCTTCATCCAGCTGTCGATTGGGAGCTCGATCGTTGACGCCACTTCAGTTGTGCGTTACCGCCAGGTAGGATCTTTACCTCTTTTTGCTTGTATTTTCAAGGTCTCGGATGGGTGACCGCAGCTAGGGTTGTCGTTTTCGTTTCCCCAGTTAGTTTGCACCTTCGTACTATTTTTATTATTTTGGGGTTGGATAGCCTGTGCGGTTAGAGGGGGGGGGTCTGTCCTTTTAAAAGCCCATGTATTTTTTTCCCCTCGGCCGTTTTGGTTTAGCCTACAGCAAATGGAAGAAGACACAAGTGCAGGCGGCCGTTATGCCTCCTGCACCTGGTCTGGTACCTGTAATAATGGGGTTCATAAATAATTTGATGAGGTTTTCAATGAAAGTTTCATGGTAGATACCCGGCTGATATTTTCCCCTATGCACTTGCCCTTTTCCTTGAGCCCTAACCTATGCCTGCGCCACGCAGCTCGCCATTGTCGGCCACCGTGAAACCCTAAGGCCGTGCCGTGGTTATTATTCAAAG
This sequence comes from Pseudotsuga menziesii, assembly GCA_001517045.1. Lineage (NCBI taxonomy): Eukaryota > Viridiplantae > Streptophyta > Pinopsida > Pinales > Pinaceae > Pseudotsuga > Pseudotsuga menziesii. Next base: position 58,540 of record LPNX011181232.1, on the reverse strand, counting down.
TTCTGGGGAAAGCATGAGTAATGGCGCTGGTGGGGTTCCCCTGCGCGAAGATTTGTTTTGGACTCCCACGTTTTATAGTCACAACTATGTACATCCATGCCCGCGAATAACATAAGCTTTTACCATAGAGCCATGTCTGAATTCGGATTTTTTTTTGTAGTCATGTGCCCTACATTTGAGAGTTATGCATTTGCACTGAATATCATTCATTTAAAATAGCATCCTGTGAAATCATGTAATTTTGATAATAGGCCATGGGACGAATAATTCTAATTTTAATTCCGCAGCATTAGGACCTTTGCTCGTTATATTGCAGAAATAGCATGAGTTTTGTGCTGATAGTTTCAAATAGTCGGTATATGGATTGGTTGTACATACATATGAGGGTTTCTTTCTTACTTACACATTGATATGAGATAATAGCACAGCGCCAAAAGATTGCATTACTAGTTCAAATCCTTCAACTTGAAGAGCCTATATCTGATATCATTATAGTCATATAGACAATGGAGAAAGAATAAACTGCTTCATAATATTCACAAATTTGAATTGCTTAATATCATGATGTTTTACATTGCAGGAGGATTTTAAAATGTCTAGAAGATAGAAAAAGAAGGCCCCTGTGTAGAAGAACAAACAGCAATAGAGGCCGTCCTACCAACTGAGTATATCTATGAGGACACCCAGTGTGTCATGGGGGTTGAACCTGAGTATAAGTGGGGAGACATATACAGGCTGATTTCCCGTAGGGAAGTCCCATATATGGGCCTGGAGGAAGAACCAATTTACGCAAATATAGAAAAATCGGCCATTATGAAGATTGCCACCAGGCCTGAGCTGTTTCCATGCCCTGAGGTGATGAGATGGGTTCTACCACACACCAACCATGGCTCAATGCTTATCTGTAATGTTGAAGGTCATGGCTATGCTGCCTTTAGCCCTGGATATGTGGCCTTAGCTTACCACCTGCCTGAGCCTCAAGTTTTCTTGACCAATGAGTGGTTGGACAATATCAGGATGGATTTGATAGAAACCATGAGGAGAATGCTATTACCAGGGAAGCTCTATAGACATAGAGCTACTGAAGATTATGACACAGCCAGCCTTAGAGCCCCTTACAGGTTCATAGCTCTAATGCTGAATAGGATCTTTGGGAGGGCTAATGGCAGATTATTCAAATTCGAATGGGTACCCCTGATTTTCTATGTGGCCACAGAAGGGACCATCTTCAACTGGTCCAGCCTGGTATCTAGTAGTCTATCTTCTTGTATAGCTGCAGCAAAAGGAGGATTAGAACAGAAAAAAATCTGAGTTTTATATGACCTCGATCCTTATTGACTGCATACTATGCCGCCAGCCCTTCCCCGAGCTCAAATGTGTTTGGGACAGGGACATAATGCCCGTATATGCAGCCTACAAGCTATTGGAGGCTCATCAATACCATAGTTATTATTGAGAAATCTGTGAGCATTTTATCATGCCTCTGTACACTCTTATCTTCCGAAAGGAATGTGACTGCATGTCTGAAGAAGCTATGCAGGTAATAGAGGAGTCTGGTGATTTTTTCTTGACAGAGAACGGGATGTATCTTAGAATGTTTGGTGGGTCAAGGACACCTTATCTGCTGCCCAAGTACGCAACAGATTATATAATCCATAAGGAGGCTGTTAGACAGGTGTTTATTGACGGAGTTGGTCATTTCTTATTCCAAAAAAAGAAGGCTATCTATCCACCCTTACCATTTAAGTTAGGCAGCTGCAGTTTCGCCGATTTGAAACAAGCTCCAGAATTTATAGAGGAACTAGGGAAGTTCCATTTTGGGGAAATGAATTTCAGGGGAAATGACACTCATGAAAGAATGGCTGAGAATTGCAGAAAGCACAAGGTGTTTTATGAGTACACCCATCATTTCGACAATGATGAATCCATTTTTAGAAGAGCCCCGAACATGACAGCACTCAGTAAGAGGTTCAAACCGAAGTACTCCACCAAGGGTGGAAAAGGATCTGAACAAGAGAAGGCTGAGCAGGATAAGGCTGAAGAAGCAACCCAAAGGATAAGAGAAGAGGCCCAGAGGTTAGAAGAGGAGGCTGCAGATTGGCTCCGGAAAGGAGAAGAAGAAAAGAGGAAAGTTGCCCAGGATGCAGCTGAGCGAGTAAAGGAAACAGCCAGAGAAGCAGAGGAAGCTGCTAAGCAAGTAGCTGAGGAATCCCAGAGAAAGCTGGATGAAGAGCTTCGAAAACAGGAAGCTGAGAAGGTAGATTTGACACAACAGCAGGCTCCTGGATCACAATCAGAGCAGAGCCAGGGTGAGGAAATCCATGAGGTTCAAACCCTTCAAATGCCCACTACCATCACTCCTACAACCCCCACGCTGCAGTTAGTACCCTTTGCAAAGAAAAAAGGGGAAGAAGTCCCTGATTTCAGCATAGTATACTATGACAGGGCTACCAAAAGGATTATGAGGAGAGCTGAGAGAAAGGTAGAGGCTGGAGGAATGACTAGTACAATGATAACAGATAAAGCCGTGATAGTCGGGACAGATAAAGATCCAAGGTTTGTCATAAGGGCTGGGAAGGCAGCAATACATGCTATGGAGGATAACATAGACCGAATGATGATCGAGATAGAATCATCCAAGAAGACCTCTGCTCAGCTCAAGGACACCCTGAGAAGGGAAAGAGAGGACGGCAATAGATTGAAAAGAAAATATGAGCATGTGCTTAAAGAAATGGAGGCCACGAAGAGCGAAATCCACACCATGCAGCAAGAAGCACAGGTGAAAGAAACAACATAAGAAGCCCTAGGAAAAGCACAACAGGAAATTCAAGAGTTAAAGGATGAAAAGGAGTAGCTGAGGGTGAAGATAGAAGACCTGACGGAGCAGCAAAGTATCATATATGAATCCAATACCTCGCGCATTAAGGAACTGGAAAAGCAGCTGGAAGCAGCAAAGGCACAGCAGGTCGATCTGCAGCGGGTTAAAGAACACATCTTGGCTGAGAAAGCTAAGGTGCTGTACCTGCAAACTGCTCTAGAGGAGGAAAGATGTCAAGTCCTCTAGATTGAGGGCAGACTGGTTGAAATCTTAGACATCGCTTCTTATTTCGTGGACAGGTCGCAAGACATCCTTGAAGTACTGACTTCAAGGATAACCAGGGTGGAGGATGACAAGGAAGTCCCAACTGAGCTAGTAGTCAAGGATAAACAAGATTTGAAACGGGACCATGACCTGATAGAATTCGCCGTCAACACTGCAAAAGACTTCCAAAAGAATGTCAAGAAAACAAAGGGAGCATGCGCAGAATTCTTCAGGAGATCCCTAGTCACATACAACCATTGTCAGGAAGAAGCTGAGCAGAGGTTACACGAGTTCCCAACTCATGATGCATTTGCAGAAATGTTGCAGAAAAGGCAACAAGATGAAGAAGCCAAAGTACAATGCATCAGAGATATTGATGAACAAATCCTCAGAAATGAAATAGGCCACACAGCCATTAGTATACAGCTCTTGGAGGCATAGGTACCTTTGAACACGGCCAGAGTTGAGGCCATTCGGAACCAAGCTGACAAATTCGAGCTGAACATTCAGTTCCTGGAACCCAACTCGTTTGAGAGTCTCGCTGCTGAAGCAGCAGCGTGGAGAAAGTTCTTAGAGGACCAAGCGGGACCCTCCTCATGAGAAGGACCGATCAACTTTTGTATAATTTAATAATTTGTAAAAGGTTGTAGGAAATTGAAACGTTGGGGAGCCCAAAGGTCACTTTGGGCAACCCAACCAATTTTGCTTTTTGTATAAAACTAGGAAAGAGGGACAAAGAGCTGGCTTTTTCCTAGTAATACTGGAGGACCTATTGTAAGAAGAACTACTTCGTTTTGCAATAAAGATTTTAGTTTGCCTATTGGAGAAAGAGCTGTGAAGTTTCCAAATGTTATGCGATGGATGGCAGAAAGATGAACTACTTTATTTTTCATCTTATGTCCATAAATCATGAGATCGTTCTAACTCTGTGACCTATGTCTTATTGGATGGTTTCTGATTTATTTTTGTGGAAAATTCATTCAGAGTAATGCTTGTGTTACATATAACAATTAGCTATCTGATTGTTAGAAGATATTCTGATTCATGTGTTGTAAACATAAATAGCAGCTATCTGTAATGTGTTTATTATACATAGAGATGATGCATTACTCACTAATAATCATTTTCTAGCTCCCCGAGGATAGATAGTTAGGTGCTTAAATTGTTAGTTGTTTTACATCCTTGTGGTTTAGATGTTTAAGAACCTAAGACGAGAGGTAAGAACCTGCGCAGCACATTGTGTAGTTCCTGGCATCTTTATCACTCCGTATAGTTAAGATAGGCATGCATTGCATACATTAAGTCAAAATACAAATTCCGGTGGACCGGGCCGCAACCGGTAAACCCTTCTTGTTACTTTGACCTATGGTAGCCAGACCGTAAACCAGACGGATTCCCTACCCCAAATAGTCAGCGGGCTAGTTGGGAACGTTGATTGGGGAGAATCCCTTACTGTTGCCGCCTGCGAATTTCCTGGCCTCAACAGGTACATCTTAAGGTACCTGTATTGTAGATCAGTGTGAACTTTTTTAATTTCTGTTATCACAAGGCAAAACTCAACCATTATTTTCTAAAACAAAATATGTAGGAGAATTTTGAGCCCAAATAGGTCCAAGTGTTTCAACTCTCGCTCTGATACCATCTGTAATGAATCCAATGATGTGAAAGTAACTTAGTGGAAAAGTGGTGTAACTTTTCACTTACAACATATTTTTGAAGTCCAAACAAGTCGTATATGCTAGTCTTTGAAAGGTATAACCATTAAAATTTTGACATTATCCGAATTATCTATCCATATTACTATTCATACATTTATCTGCATACGTTTAAGTCATTAGATTCCAGAACCATAGTAGACTTTAAACAATGTTTCTAGTATTTATCCATCAATTAGCTATCTAACATATTATTAACAACGTTAAAATGTCTTCTTTTGGACTCATCATTCGAGAATTTGTATCATCATTATCAACAGAACACGAGTTACATACAATTAGGGTACATAAGATAAATGACTTAAAGAATACATGAAAAGGACACGCGACATTACACATCAGGAACAAAATGAGACCAATGTACATGGTTCACTCAATACGTGGGTTACGCCCACCAAACTATTATATCATGTATTATTCATTCAATAAAATTAATTACATTCTGCAACACCCTTGTTGCCATACTTCTTTCATATATTCTCATGGAGTATCTCTAAGCTACTAGTTAATGAGACAGGAACCTCACGGTTATGTGATTCATTGAATCTGACAAGGAATCAATCACCTATTCCTTATGCACTTAAACATAAATTAATGATTATTAACCGGTTTTGAAACTTAAAACAAGGACCTTCCTTTTCTTGTTCCTTTTCATTTACACTCAAAACACTAACCTATCAAGGGCTATGGGTTGTGGTATTACTTGTTCACCTAATTAAAGAGCCTCAGTGGGTTCACACTAAGTACCACCCTAAGATATATGAACTAAATCCATATGAGTACTATGAAACAATTTTCATTTAAAATAACTCACTCCTTGTGTCAATGTGGAGAATCTTTACCCAACCCTGGTGAGATACATTCAACTTTACATCCATTTTTCATATCATCAAGATACATTAAAGTTGGATGGTTATGTGAGCATGAAAGTATTGAGGCAAAAAACATAGCTCTAAATGATCAAGACTTAGCTGAAGTTCACTGCTCGACAACAATTTTCCTCCTAGGTTGAAGCTCGATACATGGAAGTCATATATATCCAATAGCATAACAACATATTTTCATAACAATCCCAAAATGCATGGACCAAAGTGATGGAAGGGACTAAAATAACCAAGGATCGGCCACAAGTTAGGGGGACCATTTGTATGAAGCCATGCATGTAAGATATGAGGTGTCAATTTGTTCCCAAAAGACAAGAACACATAATCCTATCAATTACATCCCAACAAAAGTACTCAGGATGATATGTGGAAAACATATTTTTAACCCAGACCTACTAGAAGTGCAGTCATTGGGAACATATTTTAGACCAGAGGATCATGGGGGGGCCAGTTATCATTTTTAATTAGAGTTTGCTTCCCTTACAGAACATATGCAGTGTTTGATTATTTATTTGCCAGTTGAGTTGGAAAAGTTCTCATCCTTGATGGCTGATATAATTCCTTCGAAGCAAACCTAGGTGTACGTGTGGCAGATCGTAGGTGACTTTGAAGTTAGCAGTGGGGGTTCAGATGCTAATCGCGGCTAGGGTTAGAGTTCAGATACCAATCAACAGATAAACAAATGCATATGCAGAGGCTTATATAAATTTTGTAAGTGTTCTGAAAGTGTATACTCCAAACAAAACGCAGCATGAAAATATCCAAAATTGTTAGTTAAGGGCCAAGCATGGCTCTGGGTGCCCTTACCTTGACCAGACATGAGCCAAAAGTTTACCGTAACAGGCTATCAAGGGCGCAAGCTAGTTTATCACCAACTCCAAAGCCTATAACCGAAGGGTCCCTCAAGTCACTGAATTCTCCAGATCTCATTCCTAGAGTAGATGCTTCGGAAGATCAAACAATGGTTTGGGTGAAGAAAATAGGGTCTCCCTTATAGAATAGAATATATCTACTGGAAGAGGAACTTCTATGCCTAACTCAAGAAGGATGAAGATAGCCATGAGGATGCTTGACCCAATTCTTAACCCGAGATCACATTCCACACATATACAATTATGTTTTATGAACACATGGGTATTTTGATAGTAAAAATATCCACGCTTTGATTTAAGAAATACGAGTCATCCGTGAGACTGTTCCACCCAATTCTTAACCCAAAATAACAATCAGCACATGTACAATTATACTTGTGAACGCATGTGTATATTTCAGTGACAGCATCCATAGATCAAAGAGTATACCTGCATATCGTTCCATGTAGAGCTTCCTCCTTCTCCAGATCGCAGAGGTGCAAGCTCTCTAATCGCAGAGCTTCCTCCTTCTCCAAATCATAGAGGTGCATGCTCTCAATGTAGAGATGCCTCCTCCCCAAATCATAGAGCCACATGCTCTAAACATAGAGCTACCTCCTCTCAACATGCAGAGCTTTGTGCTTTCTCCCCCCCTTTCCACATGCAGAGATCCATCCTATTTAAAAAATGCAGAGGTTCATGCCCCCACCCAAAACGATAGTCATTAGGTAGTAGGTTTTAATTCTTCCCTGTTAGCTATCGAGGAGTCAAGTGGCTCGATTATTCCCCAATGTCTGAGATATTCCCTCACTCCCCTTTGTCATGGGAATAATTTGTTACCTTCCTTGCTGTTATGGGAATAACCTCCATGATTTCCTCCATGGTCGCATTCTTAATTTAATGTATACGGAAAAATCCCCATTACTATAATTTTATTATATAATTCTTTTTCCATATAATAATCCATGTATTTTATAAATACTGAATATATCATTTCTTTTCATAACAATCCATGTCTTTTATAAAGACTAAAATCTATCATTCTTTTTCCTTATAATAATAGTTAATGTATTTTATAAATACTTAATATATCATTTCTTTTCAACCCAGGAATCGTATTTTCCACGACTTATTTTCTCTTACGATGGCACCTAATTCTTCGAAGGAAATTGTCATATTTTTTTGTATTAACTTATGTATGTTGAGTATAAGTCCCTCTTCCTCTCTCTCTCTATATATTAGCCTAGATATATGGTATTTATCAAACGAGATATGCTAGCGGTGTTCTCTCTGTTTAAGGAGACTATGACCTATAGTCCCTTGGAAATTGGCTCTTTCAACTTTAACTCCTTAAGTCTTCTATGTTGATGCTAAGAAGAGTGATTACAACTTCCTCTATTCGGACTTAATCATATTATTTTCAAGTATTAGGTATGATGTCTCAGTCGAAATAAGTTTTAGCGAAGCAGGTATCCTAGTAGGCGTAGATATTATCTATAATACTACCGATACGTAGGACCACGGTATCCCTTATGGATCTTTTAATTGTTTGTTCTTCTCTCTTGTGGTTAATTTATGTCATTGTCTTTATTCCTCCTATGTTTTAAACTTATATAGGTTGCAAGGTTTGTTTCCAATGCGGCCTTGGCCTTGAGCTCCTCACCCGAAGACAAGTGCAATAACATTCAAAATTACAAAATATCTGGGGTATGCGAGAGGGATGTTACAGGAAGGAAACAATATTGTGGAAAGGTTCTTGGGGAATGGAAATTATGGAAAGGCAATTGTAGAAACATTGACTTGCAGAAAGATTGAGTTTGTGGAGGGATATTTGTGGAAGGTTAATTTTATTTGTTGTTTAATATAGACCTGCAACCCACAATTTGCATTTGTGTAAGGGTCCTTACTGAATGATCATCATGCAATGATTGTGGAGGAAGGGTCATTGGGGGAAGAACATTAACTTAGCAAATCGAGATTAAAACAATTAAATCATTTGAAGCCTAATTTTTCAGAAATGCATTTCGAAATTGGGAAAGGTTGAAGGAGCAAGTAAATGCCAAGAATATGCAATAAACTCTCAACGGTTAATAATTCCATGTTACAAATAGGGATTTAAATAATGTATTTACATATATGTTATGTAAATTATTTATTTATTTATTTATGGATTTTTGAGGTGTGTTACATGAGTCTTATTTTTATAGGTGGGAATATCTTTAGTAACACTCCATGACTCCCAAAATATAATTTGATCTTTAGTTTGCAAAAATTTTCAATACAACCATGGAGTGATCTTATCGAGCCAATTTTCAGAGATAATAAATGATTTGTGAACCCTCGTTTTCAATCTCTATCCATATAAATGAATATGTGTATGTAGAGAAAACAAAGGAACAATATCTATGGAACTAGATCCATTCAGTATACAGATCTTTTATCTAGGTAAACACTTTAAGGAATATTTTTTTGTGGTGTAGTGGTAAAGGAAGGCCAAATCCTAAGAGAACTGAAGCATTCAATAACTATATATAGAAAAAATATGATACCTTATGTGTCTAGGATTTCCAACAGAAGTATCATAACACACAACAATTCAATTAAGTTACAATGAAACCAACTAGTCACTATCTTTATGCTTAAAGAGCCCAAGTCCATTAAAAACCAACTAACTAGATTATTCAAAGAGACATGAACATAACCTTGAGACCCTTGTGTCGTTTTTACATTTTTCAAATTTGTTAGTGTTCATAGTCACAACAATTTTCTGAAACAACATAGGTGTAAATACTCGTCGCTCAATTTCCCTTCTTATTTTGAAAATGCATAACTATTCAAAAGGCAAAGCAAAAATACAATATATGAAAAATTGTAACAATTTAAATGACAAAGATAAAATATGTATCCAAATCCCTAATGTATTAAGCCAAGTTTAATACATACTTGTATACCATATATAATAAACTTTTAAATCATTCATATACAACTTTAATTTCATTGGGTGTCATCCAATGAAATCAATATAGATTACTTTTCATCGAGTGTCATTGAATGATCTCAATAATTTGTGACCCTCTAGGTAAACACTTTAAGGAATATTTTTTTGTGGTGTAGTGGTAAAGGAAGGCCAAATCCTAAGAGAACTGAAGCATTCAATAACTATATATAGAAAAAATATGATACCTTATGTGTCTAGGATTTCCAACAGAAGTATCATAACACACAACAATTCAATTAAGTTACAATGAAACCAACTAGTCACTATCTTTATGCTTAAAGAGCCCAAGTCCATTAAAAACCAACTAACTAGATTATTCAAAGAGACATGAACATAACCTTGAGACCCTTGTGTCGTTTTTACATTTTTCAAATTTGTTAGTGTTCATAGTCACAACAATTTTCTGAAACAACATAGGTGTAAATACTCGTCGCTCAATTTCCCTTCTTATTTTGAAAATGCATAACTATTCAAAAGGCAAAGCAAAAATACAATATATGAAAAATTGTAACAATTTAAATGACAAAGATAAAATACGTATCCAAATCCCTAATGTATTAAGCCAAGTTTAATACATACTTTTATACCATATATAATAAACTTTTAAATCATTCATATACAACTTTAATTTCATTGGGTGTCATCCAATGAAATCAATATAGATTACTTTTCATCGAGTGTCATTGAATGATCTCAATAATTTGTGACCCTCTTATCACACAATTCAAACCAATCATAGCCTTAAATTCTCTCATGATATTTAATGTATCATAACAAAAAAGTCAAAATTAAGGTATACATCTATCCAAATTACATCTTAAAAATCAATCACTTAATACTAGTCACAAATCACATAAAAGTCATTATGTATAACATCACACCTTAGCATATAGTCAATTAACGTATCCATATAGAGTGGCTTGATCCAATTACTCTGATTGTATAAGTTTAGTCATAAAAGGGGCATTACACTTACTTTGCAATATACATTTTCTAGTTCTAGTTTTTCCTCCATCATTTGTAGATGTGAATGTCATTTCAAAATAGTTTAAAATTAATATGGTTTTCGAATCAATCCATTCCTTTTGAAACATCACATGAGATTAAAGGAAATATGTTTAATTTATCCTTAGTTATGTCGATAGGAATTTAGATATTATTTCAGATTTTGGAATTTCTTGAGCAGATCAATACGATTAATTGAAGTGTAACAAGTCTAAAACAGGGATTCATTTGATGGTCATCTTATCTTTTTATGATTAAATTCATCTTGATTAAAGGTTAAAGAAACTAGTAACAATTTGTTTTTGTTTTTTCAGATTAGTTTTTTTTTGTTTATTAAATAGCATTTGTTTTTTGCTTATATTAACTCTAACAATATAGTATGAATAGTGGATATAAAAATATATATTTTAGCCTTTCTTTAATAGCCAACCGCCTTCAAAAAAGTAAGTGACATTTTATGCCTATGGGCATGACCATTCAACTCCAGTGAACACCTTTGCATCAAATATCTTACTTTTTGTTTTGTTCCTTAGAAAAATATGATTAAAAAATGGTTAGCCTAACCCTAAAACAAATTTCATGCCATCATGTATTGACTAATCAAAATATTTTCAAAAAATAAAAGATGTATATGCGAGAGGAAATTCGTTATTATATAATTTGCGAGTGTATGCAATTTTTTAATAACTCCTCAAGATACCCAAAATATAACTAACACGTTCATATACTTATAAAGATATAGAATTGTTAGGTATAACTCCCAATTCGATTATATTCCAATGCCAATGCATATATTTATACATTTCAGGAAGTGGCTGAGATTCCGACCAGCCTATCCATATTCCTACGTAACTATTCAACTTCCTATTCTTTATTTATTTATTTACAATATATAATCCCTACGGATTATATTCTAACAATCCCCCTCTTAATCCGAAGGGGTGTTCATAAGTCCGAGCATGTTTCTGAATCTTTCAAACTTTTCTCATCCAAGCGCTTTGGTGAAGATGTCTACAATTTGATCATTTGTGGAACAATGTCGAAGATGGACTGTCTTGGCCTCTACATGATGTTGAATCAAATGATACTTTGTGTTGATGTGTTTGGTTCGATCATGGAATCTAGGATTCTTAGCCAGCTTGATTGCAGAAGTATTGTCGACCAACAATGGAGTGGAGTTCTCTTGTTTTTCTTGCAAATGTTCAAGTATCTTCCTGAGCCATACTATTTCTTTCGTTGCTTCAGCTGCAGCCACATATTCTGCTTCTATTGTTGAATCTGCTGGAACTGACTTTTTACATGATCTCCATGAGACAACTGCTGATCCAAGACTCATAGTGTATCCAAAAGTTGATACTCCTGTCTCCTTATCGCCATCAAAATCTGAGTCTGAGTACCCAATAAGTTTTAAGTCATCCACTTTAGAGTATTTGAGTCCAACGTCTTGAGTCCCCTTCAAGTATCTTAGAACTCTTTTTGCAGCTGACCAGTGTCCTTCACAAGGTTTATGCATGAACCTTGAAATTATGCCAACAACATAAGAAATATCTGGTCTAGTTGTTGTAAGGTAGATAAGACTTCCTACCAGTTGTCGATACTTGGTCGCATCTTCAAATTCTTTTCCTTTGCTTGATGTGAGCTTCATTTTTTGTTCCATTGGAGTAGATATAGGATTACATTCTGTCATGCAAAATTTGTTTAGTAGTTCTCCAACATATTTTTTCTGAGATAGGAATATGTACTTAGGATGTTGAGTGACTTCAATTCCTAAGTAATAGTGGAGATGTCCCATATCTGTCATTTCAAAGATATTTTTCAAATCTTTATTTATGGATGCTATATAGCTCTCATTGTTCCCTGTCATCAAAAGATCATCAACGTACACCACAAGATACACAACATATCTTCCAACTTTCTTTATAAACAATGTTGCATCATCAAGATCAAAATGTTTGAAATTTAATTTCAAAAGATGCTCGGTTAACTTTTCATACCATGCGTGAGGTGCTTGTTTTAGGCCATACAAGGATTTGACAAGCTTGCATACCTTTTGTTCTTTTCCTTTCACAACAAAGCCTTCTGGCTGAGACATGAAGACATTCTATTTCAAGTCTCCATTTAAGAAAGCAGTCTTCACATCCATTTGATGAACTTTCCACCCTTTCTAAGCAGCTAAAGAGAGTAAGGTTCGGATGGTAGCCCATTTTGCTGTAGGAGAAAATGTTTCTTCATAGTCAATTCCTTCCTTCTGTGCATAGCCTTTTGCTACAAGCCTCACTTAGTGCTTGTCAAGTGAGCCATATTATTTGTAATTGTTCTTGTACACCCACTTGCAGCCAATTGGTTTGGTTCCAACTGGAGGGTCAACCAGCTTCCAAGTTCCATTCTTCATGAGTGCATCATACTCATTCTGCATAGCTTGTTTCCACTCAGCTCAAGTAGAAGATTCTTCAAAGGAAGTTGGTTCAAAGTTAGTAGATAAATTAAATTCACAATCAAATGATACATCCATGTCATCACCTGAATTATCTGCTCCTCCTCCATCTTCTTGTCTTTTCGAACTTCTCGTTCCCGTCTTTCCAACTTCATCCGGATGGACACTTTCAAGTGTCTTTGTGGCCCATTTAGGAATCTTCCATGATTGTCCCGGTTGATCAGCTGCTGTTGCTTCATCATTGATTGAGAGTCTTTCAATTCTCTCAATCACATCATCCAGTTGAACCTCTTGTTCAAGTGAAGTAGCAGGAACTTCTTCATGCGGGGGAGTTGGTGCTTCATATGGAAATTCTAAAGGTTGATCCAGAATAGGAATCCCCCCTTCAAGGTTTGGAATTTCATATTCATTTTCAGAATATGTCTTTGAATGAGGATATATTTCCAAATGATCAAGTTGTCTCTCAATGGAGTGGTCATTTTTATTAGTTTCAAGAAAAATGACATCTCCGGAAATAACAAACTTCTTGTTTACCTCATCATACAAATGATATGCCTTGGAGTATTCTTCATACCCCAGGAAAATGCATCTTCTGCTTCGAGCACCAAGCTTGTTTCTTTGCTCCTTTGGAATCAAGGCATAATAGGTGGAACCAAAAACTCTAAGATTCCTGACTGAAGGGAGATGGCCAAACCACATTTCATGTGGAGTCTTGTTATCAAGAGCATTTGAGGGACTTCTATTTCTCAAATATGCTGCACATTTTACTGCATCACCGCAAAACATTATTTTTACATTCTTGAAAAACATCATTGAGCGAACCATATCCATTATGGTTCTGTTCATTCTTTCTGCTACACCATTTTGTTGAGGATTGTAGGGAACTGTAGTCTGATGTTCAATTCCATGTTGGCGAAGATAATTTTCAAAATAATTTGAAGTGTATTCTTTCCCATTATCAGTACGAAGTGTACCAATTTTTTATTGTGCTTGTTTTTCTATCAATGCATGAAAGTCTTTGAATGTTTGAAATGCTTCTGATTTTGTCTTTAAACAGTAAATCTAGCACATTCTTGAGTAGTCATCAACAAATGTCATAAAATACTTATTCCCATTTGCTGAAGGAGTTGGCATGGGGCCACATAAATCAGAATGTACTAATTCTAATTGCCTACTTGCTCTGAAATTAGATTCATGGAATGGTAGCTTACTATGTTTCCCTAATATACATGCATCACATTTGTTCTTCTCTTTGGGAATGGTGGGCAAACCAAATACACCATTCTTTCTCAACAAACGAAGACTGTTATAATTTAGATGACCAAATCTTGCATGCCACAATGAACTAGATGACAAATTAACTTCTCCATGCTGAGAGAGGTAGGCATAGTTCTGAAATATTTCAGATGAACCCTTGAGCTTCAGCATCTTTCCATCTTCGTATCCAGTCATGATTACTTGGTTGTCAGATGACTTTCTTATTTCAACGATTCCATCAAACATGTGGATGGAATGGCCTCGCTGTCGAATCTCCACCAAGGACAGTAGGATTCTCTGCAACTCTGGAAGATAGAGAACGTTCTTCAACAAGAAATCAAGGAATCTAGGCATCTTCAGTCTAATGGTTCCCATTCCCTTTGGTTTAAGACTTGACTTATCTGCAAAGTAAACTATGCCATCTATTGTTTCATTAAGTTCTTCGAAACAGTATTTTCTGAAAGTCATGTGCGATGTTGCACCAGTATCAAGCAACCAACATTCAGTGTAAGATGGAAGTGAAGTCATTTCATTAATTCCAAGATTACAATGTGCAACAATACAAGAATCAGAAGATTTACTAGCATCTTGGTCATCTTTCTTCTGGTTATGCTTGTCTATGATGGAGTCCCACGAAGCCCAACACTGATCTGATGTGTGCCTAGTCTTTCCACAATGCTTGCACTGCAAATCTGATCTTTTGATGAAGTTGTTTTTGCCCCCTCTGCCTCTGAAGTTTCTTCTTCCTCTGCCTCTCTTGTTGCTTTCTCCTTTGGAATGATCTTTGCCCGAGAGAGTGGTACCAACTATTGATGCCAAAGATTGCATCTTTACAACTGTTAGTGTAATTTACAATAATGAACTTGATATGACAAAGAGAAATAGAAAAAAATAATAACCTTGCAGGTCTACAGTCTCTGCCAAGGTGATTTACAATCTCAACTTTAGGTTTTAAAGTGATACAACGACAGTATCACAGCTTCAATTCACAGCAATTCACGCAGAAGAAATTCAGTACCAATTCACAGCCTTCAGGGTCTTTATGCAATTGGTAATGGTGTGAAACACAAGGATTTTGCTCTACATGGATCATAAGATATGGCACTCTTTACACACAACACTTCCATTAGTGCACTAATCAGCATACATTATTCTTCAACGCAGCATACATATATCAGTCACAATATATCAGTCAACATATATTAGTCAGTATATATATATCAGGTCACAATATATCCCATGAGAGAGGTGTAGGCAGACTCAACTTCAGGCTCATGCTCAGTTTTCCAACCCTAAATGCGTTGCATGTGCCTCATCAACTTCTACAATGGTAGTGGAGAAGGTGGATGATTGCAATAATATTGTAAAACTAGCATAATAATTACAAAAACACCAGCATTTTTGCAGCAATTTGACCCTTTGACTGATAAGTATTCAGCAGTCTCAAGAACTCTTCAAATTCATAGCTTCAACAAATTAATGCTATCACCATCAACAATGTAGATAATATGAATCGTATGGAAATCATAGCACTCTTCTAGTACGTATAGTATGGTCACTCCCTCAAGTTCAGAAATGTTACAGAAGTAAATTTTACAGCAGAAATGATTAACCAGAAATTAGGGTTCACCCTCACTCTTAAAACGAGCTTACAATGAACTCATTTCAGTCCCAGCACAACTTCACAGGCTTCACACAGGCACAGCTTCACGGTAGGCACACGCAGGCTTCAAGCTTCAGCAAGCTTCAATGCAATGTATATCAGTCTTCAATGCTTCACCATTCACGCTTTCACGCACAGCTTCACCATTCAGTCTCCAACGAGCTTAATATTTAATATAGAAATTGCAATTGCAATTTATATCTCACATTTGCTATGTACAGTGACTTAAACAGCTTGAAAACAGTGGGGTTTCAAACATTTTCTTCCGCAATATTCAAAAATAAGTTTCTCGTTCCAATTGGGAGACGTGTCATCGTCTTTTTGGAGACATGCATACTATCTCACAAATGCTCACAATGTGCTGCTAGATTTCTATATCAAGAGAGGCATTCAAGGCCGTCTTTGACCTCCTGCGACGATGGATTTAATTCTAGCGCATCCTAGAACACTTTGTACTGATAAGGAGTATCACCAATTGCATCTACGTTATCACCAACGCCAAGGAGTATTCAATTCAAATGAGTGTTTACAATAAAATAATACACCATACTTCCACACTTAGTACGAGTGTGAAATCCCAGAATTAGGGTTTTATTTGCTTTCAATGGTGTAGAGATAGATCACCCAACAAAAACGGGTAGAGGAGGGGAGGAGTAGCGCCAAGAGAAGAAGGTAGACTATGAAGAGGGCATGCAAAGTGTTTTTTTTTCAGAGAATCATAGAGAAGGTAGGTATCCATGCAACAATATTTACGCATCAAACTCCACGCAAGGTTCTAGGGTAAATTTAGGGTTTCTGCACTCCAACGATCACAAGGAGTAACAATATTTTACCTTCACACAAGTGAGAAAAAGCATGAATCTTACACCAACAATATTCAATCACCGGTCTTCAATGAACTCGTAACAGCAAAATAGCAAGACGACTTCAATCTTTCATCTCCACAAAATAATGTACAGACTCCTCATAACCCACATAACTTACGCAGTGGTGAGATATCAGTTCAACGCAGCATTAAACGGATATAAGTGTGCACAGATTATAGTCTATGCAAAAATCAGACCATGGAACAAAAAACTCCAGCTCGTGTTCACGGGTAGGAAGGTCGCAGCTTATGGGCATCCAGGCAATATGGTAGAAATCTAGATGGGGCTGAGCGGAGCGTTAGAGCAGCGAGCGCATGCACCAATGCATGTAATCTATAGACTAAGGAAAGGGCAGATGAATGAGCAGACTTGAAACAGGCAAGAGTTATGGCAGCACTCTCATACCACTTGTTAGGTATAACTCCCGATTCAATTATATTCCAATGCCAATGCATATATTTATACATTTCAGGCGGTGGTTGAGATTCTGACCAGCCTATCCATATTCCTACGTAACTGTTCAGCTTCCTATTCTTTATTTACTTATTTACAATATATAATCCCTACGAATTATATTCTAACAAGAATTAATGTCATTGTCTTCCTATCTTACACTTACGATACTTTTTTCATTTGATATTATAACTCTCTAATCATAACTTGATTCTAGCCCAATTTTCTACTATGGTGATGCGATCTAATTCTTAATAATACATGTTCTCTAACCATGTCTCTCGTTAGTTGACGGTGAAAAGGGGGTGCATTAATATGTGACAATCCCCAAGGAATTTTTGGTTGAGTAGGGAATGCTATTTTTATGCTTCTATGTAATCATATTTAGAAGGATATTATTAGTTGTTAATTAATTATAATTTGTTTTATGGATATAATTAGTTTTGATGTTGTAATGGAATTTTTTAACTCATATCCTCATATTATGCAAGAGGTTATTCAAGGATAGGTTAGTTGTAGATTTAGTTTCTTAAGAATTCAGATCATTCCTATTCAGATATAACAGTTTGATAGAATTCTATATTAAAGTGTCCAATGTAATAATCAGATAGACATATGAGTGGGTGTGTATGAGAGTGTGTGTGGCAGTGGTTAATGATTAATGAAATAAAGAACAGAGTAATAGCCTTTGCGTAAATATTTGTAAATTCTTTGTCCTCTTTTCAATAACAAGAAGCATGTTGAAATTCTATGTGTCTATGAATCTTCAGTGTTGACATAAATGTTTAGAGAATTCATGAAGACAAAGATGTGCTCATGTGAATGCAACACTAAAGAAATTGATTGTTTCATAGATCAACGCACAAGGAATAAGCCGCAAGATATCAACGATCAAGAATGGGTTCTGTAATGAAAAGATGCCATCTTATTAAAGATGGAAAAATTTAATTGCAGAAGAAAAAATGCACTAGATGAATGGTCAAAGCAGTTCAAGGAAAAATAAAAAATTCAACTAGCAATCCACAATCCATAATTGCAGAAAGATATTGTGTGGAAACATACCTACTCAAATAGAATTGCTGAAAAATATTTGCTGAAATCAGAATTGTGGAAATAAGCTTGCCAAAGAAAAATTTAATGAGCTATTTCTAGTGATTTGGATAAACAAGACCAACTAGCTCTTAGTTGGCATGATATTTTCTTTATCCTCTAACTTAAATAACCGAGTCTTATGCATTCCATGGGCTTGATTTCCCTCCTTCTCATACTACAACATGGGTTCATCATACCGCTGGCTTGATTTCCATCCCCATCATAGTACAACATGGACTCATTATACACTAACTCACTTAATTTCGGTGTGTAACTCTTCCTAACCAGTGCGATTTTTTTCACATGGTTGGGGTTTTGTGTTGTTGATGAAATATTAATCTACTTTACCTATGGTTCTCACCTTGTCTTGGCTATAGGTCACCCACACAGGTCGTTCCCCATTAATCTTAGGGTTTGGATGTTGCACATGCCCTTACTGCAATTTCTGCAATTCTTCTACATAACTTCCTTGGCACTGCTGCATTAGTATTTGTTAAATGTGTGGGCTATTGCTTATGATGAGTGTTTTTTATTCATGCTTATGCTTTCTATGCCTTTGTGAGAAACCCATAAAGTTCGATCCGGCTTCCACTTGACATCTGATTCAAAGTTCATGGCATATTAATGCTTTCGGTATTATTGGATGTTATTTGTGTTATGGCCAACCGATAAAACCTAGTAGCCCACGACTTCCTTTTAAGCTACTAAGTTTATTTTATCTAGTTACAAGTTCTCTTTGCTTAGGTAACTCTATTATTAAATTGTAGGGATATTAAACCTCTGCATAACTTTTTGACAAGAAAAGATTTAGCTTTAACATGGCTTGACGGTCCCGCCAATGGAAAGTAAGTTAAGTGCATATGGAATTTGGATGGTTTAACCATCCTAAAGAGAATGTTCTATACGATACTTGTTCTTTCCTATTTCTTCATGTAATTCCTAGTTGCAACAATGGTTGGTCGTTACCTTGGTAACTCATCCTTGATTCGTTTCTCCGACCATTGGATTGCTATGCTTATTGGTCATTGCAAGGCCTAAACACTTTGTAGAAATATTTTTAAGTTAACTTTGTACTACGTCATTGGTTTTACACCTCTTCAATGTTCTTTCTGTAATTATATATATTATTTCATTCGCTTGAATGTGTCACAATTGTTTGAATGAATTTTGGTAACATATCTTTGCTTGTTTTGGATATGCTCTGCATTGTCTAATAAAATTTATTGGGTCTACTATGCATTGTCTCAGAAAAACTATTAACTTTGACGTCAAAACCCTAAAACTATACCTGTAATTAATTCAATAATTCCTCTTGTTATTTAGCTTGGACTTTAGTTATTCAAACTTTTGAATTTTGGACTCTTTTCCTTGACCCTTGGCAACTATCTCTGTAAATGCAACTTTATTTTTTTTCTTAACATGAAAGGTTACTTAACTTGATCTAGAGAAAAACAAGGTTCAAAACATGGATTGCTTGTAAATGTTTTACTCTTGTTGTTTCCTATGCATTATTTGCTTAGTTATTTTCTCATTGTATTCCCATTAGTTCAATAATCTCCATGAACCCTATCCCATTAGTTTAACTCTATCCCACATTTTGACTCGATTCTATGCCAAAGTATGTTATAATTTGAGTTATTCTAGGTTTTAGAATCTAAGCATAAGTAGGTGTGATATGTCATATGTAATGTATTGGGTTCAATGTTTTGATGTAGAATAATTACTAATGATTTTAGCATTCGATTTTATATAAGAGTTAATGGATATTTATGGAAAAACTTGTTGATATTAATTTCCATGGTTATTAAGAGGTGCTAACTAAAAAAGTGTCAATTTATATGTTTAAATCAATTTACATTTTAATTATAAATTCTCAGTATACCATGTCATGAAATGCAAACACATTTTTTTGAAGAATTAGGTCATTTCAGGTGCAATTTACCAAAGATGCTCATGGAAACTAAATGGTGATAAATGAATTTAAATATGGAAATCAGTTTCTTTGAAACAAAAAGAAACAAACAAAATCCATCATTAAATTATCCCTTACTATTTCCACAAGTGTTCTAAATAAGGTTGTAGTTAAGTGTTTAATTCTTAACATATGAACATTTCAAAAAAAACCATAAATTTTGGTACATAAACCATAATTCGGTGAATGAATATAAATCATAATCAAATGTAAAATTGCAACAACACACTTTGTTTAAAATTAAAATAAACCAAGATCAATTTGATTAATAACCATGTACTCAAACACCATCATGCTACTAGGATAATGTTGTCGCCATGTTATCTATTCACATATGTTAGATCTCTCTTTTTTCGATGAATCACTCCTTTAATAAAAGGAAGTAACACTTACAAAAAATTACAATAGTAATCTATTTTGAGTGAGACCAATTGTCGGGAGAAGAAGGTTTCAAACTAAACTATAACTTTATAGAATGTAAATGAAATCATGCTATTTATAGAGATAAAGAGTAACAATCTATAAGTATAGAAATTTTGAGAAGTTTTATTTGCTCAATTGTAAGTTGGTCATCTACTCTCACATTCCTCTGCTTGTAATGTAGAAGGCACTATTTTTTATACATCAATTTATTTTGAAACTAGAATAACAAATAATAAATGTATATCCACACATATTTCATGTGATTCAACAACTTGCTAAAAACTATTTAATAGAAATTAACTCATCATATCTCCAAGATCTTTGCCAACTAATATTTCCCAAATTTATATGATTCTTCTTCTTCTAGATATTTGAGTCATTATCCCAAACTTAAATTAAATATTCCATGGCTGAATGAGGAAATTTTAATTAGACCCACAAATTTTATAGTTATAGCTATTTCATGTTCGCTTAATAGCTAGTTCAATTTCTATAATCACCTCAAACTAATGGAACTTTCAAATATAAGTGAAAACATCTTATTTTATTAATGTTTAATCATAAATTCGCTAAAAATACTAAAATAATTGAATTGAACAATATTGAGTCTAATCCCACATATAAATAACAAAATGGAGTAAAACTAGGAAGATTAGTGATAAAGGACATTAAATGATGGTAGAAGGATGTGACCATATGGAACACTTTTGTATGTCTTATCCCACAAGAAAATATGATCTAGTGATTATCCATAACCATAGACACTTCTTGCAAGACACTTCTTCCAACAATCCCACCAAACAAAACGAAGACCTTTCCCTTCACTAATCCATAGTTCCCTTACACAATCCGATCCTTACAATGCTTTCCAAATGTGTTGAGTAAGATTCAAACATGGTGTATGTTATTGGAGAAGTTCTTGTATTGTTCATTCATAGATCACAAGGTCTATGAGTAGCAAAACATAATGGTTAAAAGTTTATTTCTTTACCAACCTCTCTGCTCACTTACAAACATCACATTTCCATCAAATGCACAATTCTCTTTCCAAATTTAAATTTCTAGGTAATGCACACTGTGATAATGGTAACTAACAACAAGGAAAAAAATCTCTATGTAGTGTGAACCCCATGAGAATAATAAATATGAGTGGTTGAACCCAAAGGATATGAGAGACTCATCAAGATACAACTAAAATAAATTATAACCATAGAAGAAAGAACTCCTATCAATTAACATCATTATCTTAGAATTACATTAACCATATGTTCTTTCCAAGGTGCAAGCCACGCATAATTAAAAGTGAAAATGAAAATAAATATATGTAAATAAAGCATGAAAGAGCCATTATAAAATAGGATAGTATAATAAACATGAAAGAAGGTTACATAAGTACATCACATAAATAAAATTCTACATCAATGAACAAAATACCACCACCTCGGTTACCTCAATGCCACAAAATTCAAATATTGTATTTCCTACTAATCCAAGAATGATATATTTACTACCGCCCTACAATAATATCCCTATCATTCTCAAATCCTTAATGGTTTTCATGTCTAACATTCTCCTCCTCTTCATTAATAAAATCATTCTTAATGTTGAATGTTTTCCTTATTTCTTCAAGTGTCTTCACGTTCAACATATTTGACACAATCTAGGATGTAACATCTAAAATATTTTTTATGTAGAGAAAATTTGCATCCTTCACAACCAAAAAGCTTAATAAGCTAAATTTCTTATAAATATACAAAAAAATACTATAAATTGGATATTAAAACACATATGCATAAAATTACTAAACAAAACCATAAAAGTATTATAGAATACAAAATCACCTACAAACAATTAATCCTATTATCCTCTCACTTGAAATAAGAGCGCTCAATTTATTATTCATGTAAGTAGAATAATTCAAGAATATTCAAATTCAAGGAAATAAATCCTCCAAAAAAGACTTCAAATGTTGAAATAAAAAAATAAATTTTAGAAATAATTTACATTATATCTCCTCCATACTAAGCTGTAGAGGACCTCCACATCTCCATGCAATTAGAAAGGAATGTACCCAAGGGTTCCATTGTTTTTATGACACACTTCATAAATGAAAAACACATCAAAGACATGGAGGCTAGGAGTATCTACATAAATATTCGTAACCCAATAGCCCATAATAAGAAAAAGGAAAATAGTTTTCTTACTTTTAGGTTCTTAATGGTAGGTTTCTCAAATACACAAATAAAAATAAAGTGTTGGTTCACTATTCAAGTATAAATATTTTACAAACTATGACTCAAAATCTAAGATACTTTCTTAGAATAGTCAAACCTTCTCTGAAGTTTATACAACCAAAAGACTATGATATTCTAAATTTAGAATACTTAATATTTTTGTTTCCATATTGCACATCAAGTACACCTTGAGAAATTCCTATAAATTTTCAAAAATTCATGATTACATCAAAATAATAATCTTGAAACTTATTTTGGAAATTAAATTAACATATAAACAATAAAACATAACTATTTCTTTAAAAAAAACTAAAAACAAGAAAAACCATTTAATTCATGCTTCATAAAAGACATCCATAAAACAACCCCCTTGTTTTTATACAATATGCAAATTAAAAAAAGAATGAAATTTGACTATATAAAAAAGCTAAATACAAAAACATCATTCTAGCTACTCCTATATTTAAATGGACCTTAAGTCGCCATTAAAAATAATGGAAACACTACAATTCTTTTAAGAAAAAATATCTACACTATTTAGAAGAAAATCATTTTATCAATATGATCATCACAAAAATGTTCTAAGAAACCATATAATTGGAAAAATAAATAAATTAACCTTCAAATAGGAAAAGTCAAATCAGTCAAAACAACAATATAATTGGAAAACTAAATAAATTAACCTTCAAATACAAAAAAACATATCAATCAAAACATACTCCATGCTAGGAATCAAACATATAACCTACCTATGACAAGTAAGTAATTGTTGCACTATTCTATATGCACAAGTGATTACACTCCAAAAGCAAGTGATTACAAAAGATGTCGTGATATATTACACTCTAAGTTACCCTACTCAAAGGAAATTGATAAAACTACTTACAAGGTGGGCTGATGGTAAGATCCCTTTACTTCGCCTTAATATGCCTTTGAAAGAATATAGGTCATGTACCTTTTGTTAGAGACAACAACACTTTCTACATCATACAAATGGATCACAAAAATCCAAAATATGAAGGATATATAAAAAATTATAAAAAGTCTACAATTTTAATATCACAAAAAAATCCATAAAAAAACCATTGAATAATATCTAAAAAAGTAAACTTCCAACTTTAGAAATCTGCTCCAAGAAGAATATAATAATCTATCAAAAATCAACTAAAATAAACCACATATGAGAGAAATACTATTCTTTTTTAAAAGAAACTATGGCTCCCAAAAGTATTAATCTAAACCTCTTAATTTTTTTAGTCGCATAAGTACTAATTTGGAAAAAAAACCTATGGCTCCCAAAAAGTACTCATCTAAATTTCTTAATCTTTTAAAGCTTAGAAATACCTCAAAAGAACACACTTCACAATACTTTTAATTAAGTTACACTTAAGTACTCATCTAAACCCTTTAATTTTTATTAGGAAGAATACTTGAAGAGGCCACACTTCACTAAATGAATTGCAAGAAAGTGGAAATTTAATAATACTAATTGTGTGTCCCTAAATTCACAAAAAAAAACATTCCAACTGCAAACTGGTTCAAAAAAAACCCTTAAAACATGTGCGCAAGGGCAAATTAAGGGATAAGAAGGATAAAGATGAAGCCCTAATTAAATGAGGTTTCTGCGGAATTACCAAACCACTGAATCACTAATTTAATTGAGTTTCTTGAGATAATATCAAATAATCGAATACCTAATTATACCAAAACCTTAATTAAATCGGGTTTTCTGAAATAATACCTAAGGATCAAATTCCTAGTAAGGTCGAACAAAGGTCATGTTTTTGAAAAAATACCTACTTAAATAGGAACCATTAGAAAATAGAATAATGAAACATTAGGTAACAAGGCTTGTGGAAATAAGCTTGGCGATTAAATTTTAATGAGCGATTGCTAGTGATTTGGATAAACAAGGCCAGCTAGCTCATAGTTGGCATCATGTTGTCTTTATCCTCTAACTTAAATACTTGAATCTTATGCATTCCCTGACTTGGCTTGACTTCCCTCCCTATATTTCCACATTGATGCTCTCCTCCAAATGGAATTGAAAACTCTTATTAGCTATTACCTAGACTCATCGTACTACAACATGGACTCATCATGCAATGAATCATTTAATGTCAATGTAACTCTTCCTAACGGCTGTCAGTTTTTTCACATGGTTGGGGTTTTGTGTTGTTGATGGACTAATACTCTTGGTTCTCACTTTGTCTTGGCTCTAGGTCATCCGCAGACGTGAATCTCCTTTGACGTTAGGGTTTTGGATGTTCCACATGCCCTTACTACAGTCTCTGCAATCCTTCTACCATACCATCCTCCACACTGTTGCATTATTATTTGCTAAAGGATGGTTGTTTTTTATTCATGCTTATGCTTTCTACCTATCTAATGCTCGATCCTCTCTACCTTTGTGAGGAATCCATCAAGTTGGATCGGTTTTCTTCTGGACATCTGATTCAAGGATGATGGCACTTAACCTTTTTGCAAGAAGAGATGTAGCTTGACCATGGCTCCATGGTCCCACCAATGATAAGTAATTCAAGTTCCCATGGTATTTGGATGGTTTTAACCATCCTCAACAGAACGCTTTATGCGATACTTGTTCTTTCCAATTGCTTCATGTGATTCCTGGGTGCAACAATGGTTGGTCGTTACCTTGGTAACTCATCCTTTATGCCTCTGTCCGTCCATTGGGTTGTAATGCTTATAATTGGGCGTATTTCATGAGCGTAGGTCCTTGCAATGCCCAAGCACTTTGTAAAAATATTGTTAAGTTAACTTTGTAGAACGTCATTGGTTTTACACGTCTTATGTTGTTAAGTTAACTTTGTTATTTCATTTGATTTCATTTGCTTGAATGTGCCACGATTGTTTGAATGAATTTTGGTAACATCTCTTTACTTGTTTTGGATGGATATGTTGTACATTTTACTCTAAGAAAATGTATTGGATCTACTATGCATTGTCTCAAAAATCTAAGAAAACGTATTGGATCTACTATGCATTGTCTCAAAAAGAGTATTAACATCGAGCTCAAAACCCTAAAACTTTACCGGTAATTAAGTTGATAATTTCTCTTCCTATTTAGAATGGACTTTAATAATTCGGTAATTGATTCAAATGTTTGCATTTTAGAGTCTTTTCCTCTACCCTTGGCAACTATCTTTGTAAATGAAACTTTATTTTTGTTCAAAACTTTGATTGTTCCCATTATTTCAATAATCTCCGTCAACCCTAACCAATCTGTGACATTGCTATGGTTGAAAGGTTAGTTTCATGCACTACATTATTCACTATCCTCTATTGCATCTCCATTTCATTACTTCAATATTTGTAAGTGAAACGATTTAGAGTTTGATTCTACGTTGCAAAAGTTTGTGAAACCCTCGAATGTAATGAAAGTGGGTAAGAGTATGAGATACATACACACCCTTTTCTCAAATTTCTAGCAAGTGGGAAAAGTCAACAATATATATTAAAAAATATAAAAAATAATTAGAAAAACTTGAGAAGAGAAAAAACAAAGAGAAAAAAAATAAACTTTAAGACAAATTGATGACTTTACTTATCCCTTTTATTACAATTGTAAATCAAGATTATCATCCACCTCATTGATTATACAGAGTAGACTCTTTGTAAAGTGAGGACTTTTAGAAGTTATACTCCCTATATTTGTGGTTGTATGTATAGGCTAAGTTTTTAGCTTTATGACAACTATGATTAAAATGTATTAGAATATCATATGTTTACAAAACATTCTATGCCAAGGTATTTGGAAAGGTATATAATTATTCAAATTTAAATTATTATAAAATAAAATCAAGATATATTTTATTGAAATTTAATGTATGAATTTAGTTTTAAAGTAAGATTTCAAACCATTTCCAATTAGTTAAAAGTTTACCTTTTATTCATAAAGTGAATAGTAAAATAAATAAATTTATTTTCTTTTATTTAATAATATATAAAATGTCAAAATAGATTTACATTTATTACTGATTAGTGATGAGTGAATACTCTAGTACTAGTGTTAAATAGAGATCTAATGCACCAACTACAAGGTGGCACGAAAAAGACTTTTAATGCAACTTAGTTTTCTAGAGAAATATTTTTTAGTCAACCATATATATGTATGGTTGCAAGGAATAGGAATGTTGTTAACAACCAACATGGCGATCATGGAGGCGTGGAAGTTCCAAATCAAGGAAACCCACAAAAAGTCCCCAAGTTCCCAATTTTAGAGAGTAAAAGTTCCAACCATCTGGAACAGTTCCCATTGGATTGAGAAAGTTCCCTACAAGTTCGAGAGTTCCCTGAAACGTCTTCGGGAACAAGTTTCCTAAAATCCAAGAGCGATTCCCGTGCTACATAGGTTTGATTATAATGTTTGCTTAAGTATTTTTTTAACTCTATTATTCTAGGTTTTACAATCTATGCATAATTAGATGTCTAATGTTATCTGTAATGTGTTCGGTTGAATGTTTTCATGTAGAATAATTATGAATTATTTTAGCATTCAATTTTATATAAGATTTAATGGATATTTGTGGAAAAACATGGTGATAGTAATTTCCATAGTTATCATGAGGTGCTAACTAAAAAATGTCAATTTATATGCTTAAATCCATTTACATTTTAATTATAAATTCTGAGTACACCATCTTGTGGAATGCAAACAATTTTTTTTAAGAATTAGATCATTTCACGTGTGATTTACCTAAGATTCTCATGGAAACTAAATGTTGATAAATAAATGGAAATGAGTTTCTTTGAAACAAAAAGAAACAAACAAAATCCCTCATTAAATTATCCCTTACTATTTCCACAAGTGTTCTAAATAAGGTCCTAGTTAAGTGTTTAATTCTTAAGATATGAATATTTCAAAAACAATGCTCATTTTTGTCACATAAATCATAATCCAATGTAAAATTGGAACAAGACACTTTATTCATTAAAAGAGAACTTATCAATTTAACCAATATCCATGTACTCAAACACCATCATGCTACTAGGACCATGTTGTCCCTAGGTTATCTCTTCACATATGTTCACATATGGTAGATCTCTATTTTTTCCATAAATCTCTCCTTTGATAAAAGGAAAGAACATTTACAAAATATACACAGTTACATGAAACCAAATAAAAGATCACAGTAATTATCCCAAGCGATACCAAACTAAACTACAGCATTATAAAATCTAAATGAAATCATGCTATTTATAGAGAAAAAGAGTGACAATCTATAAGAAGAGAAATATTGAGAAATTTTATTTACTCAATTATAAGTTGGACATTTACTCTCACATTCCTCTCCTTGTAATGCAGAAGGAACTATTATTTATACATCAATTTATTTTGAACTAGAATAACAAATAATAAATGTATATCGACAAATATTTTATGTGATTCAACAACTTGGTAAAAACTATGATTCTTCCTCATCTATATATTTGAATGATTATTCCAAATTTAAATCAAATCTTCCATGATTGAATGAGGAAATTTGAATTGGACCCACAAATTTTATAGTTATAGGTATCAAATGTTCACTTAATAACTAGTTTAATTTTTGTAATCACTTTGAAACTAATGGAACTTTCAAATATAAGTGAAAACATATTATTTTGCTCATATTTAATCATAAATCCACTAAAAATACTAAATTAATTGAAATTGAAAATATTGATCCTAATCCCACATATAAATATTAAAATGGAGTAAAACCACAAAAATGAATGACAATTAAGGATAAAGGATATTAAATGATGGTAGGAGGATGTCAAAATATTGAAAATTTATCTGTCTAGTCCCACAAGAAAATGTGCTCTTAGTGATTATCCATAGCCATAGATAGTTCTTGCAAGACTCTTCTTCCAACCATCCCACCAAACAAAAGGAAGGACTTTCCCTTCACTAATCCACATTTCCCTTAAGTAATCTAATCCTTACAATGCTTTACGAATGTGTATAGTAAGATTCAAACATGGTGTATGTTGTTGGAGAACCTCTTGTATGGTTCATTGATGGATCACAAGGTCTATGAGTAGAAAAACATAATGGTTAAAAGTTTATTCCTTTACCAACCTCTATGCTCACTTACAAACATCACATTTCCATCAAATACACAATTCACTTTCCAAATTCAAATTTCTAGGTAATGCACACTATGATAATGGTAATTAACAACAACAAAAAAAAATCTCTATGTAGCATGAATCCCCATGAGTATGATAAAGATGAGTGGTTGAACCCAAAGGATATGAGAGAATCATCAAAATACAACTAACATAAATTATAACCATAGAAGAAAGAACTTCTAGCAATTAACATCATTGTCATAGAATTACACTCACCACATGCTCCCTTCATATTAAATTTCATCAAAGTGCAAGCCACCCATAGTTAAAAGTGAAAATGAAAACAAATATATGTAAATAAAGCATTAAAGAGAGAAAATAAAATAGTATAGTATAATAAAAATGAAAGAAACCTCCATAACTACATCACTTAAATAAAATTCTACATCAATGAACAAAATAATATCACCTCGGTTATCCCAATGCCACAAAATTCAAACATTGTATTTCCTACTAATCGAAGAATCATACCTTGTACTACCACCCTACAATAATATCCATATCATTCTAAAAATCCTCAATTGTGTTCATGTATAACATCGTTCTCTTCATTAATAAAATCATTCTTAATGTTGAAAATTTTCCTTATTTCTTCGTGTTGGGCATTAAGCCCACATACATTATAAATATGTAACTATAGAAAACAAGAAAGTATAAAAAATTTACACGGAACATCCAATCACACAAGAAACACAAAAGTTATGTGGTTTACCCACTAAATGTGGGCTACATCCATGGGACAAGGGCATGCAGTCTTTATTCACCATCAACAATAGTTTACAAACTATCCCAGAGAGGGCTTAAAGCCCCAACTCAATATGAGCCTCAATGGGCCACATAATTAAGCAAACCTTCAGTTACACATAACTGATTATACCATTGGTGAAACCACCTTGACCTAAATCATCTATCGATTGTCATATCCCAACAATCTCCACCTTGACAACAATTTAGTTGATGCCCTGCCCTTGTCCATTTGTGCTTCTAATTACCAAAGCACCCATTTCACTGCTTCACCTAGATTTGTCATGTATCAACTAACAACACCAACCACATGTGAAAATATCTCATTGCACATCACACCAGTATACCATACATGAGACATATAACCCTTTTCTTCATTATGTGGACATCAACCTGAATAAAAATCAATCTGTCTCTTATTCATTTATGCTCAAGATTGTTTTGTTGATCCTTGATCCTCGATCTTGAATGTCCAACTGAACCAACTTGTTGATCTTATCCATGCTTGGTCCTAATTCAAGAATAATTCCAACAACCCAAAACACAAGATAATGAATACCTTAAACTCAATGGTTACACCCACTTCTTGTAAAGCATGGTTCGCCATGAAGGAATAAAAAAACATCTTGTACCACACACCCGAGAGACTGCTTCAGGCCATACAATGATTACTTTAAGCTTGTAAACAAATCTTCCTATGCAATCTGGAGCACCTTCTATGCTCCACCTCGAATTTTGCATCCAAAGACCTTATCCAAAACTGGCGAAGACAACGAGATGAGCCTTTACCTCTCACCTTTAGGTCTCTTTACAATGGAGTTAACCAAGCCTTTAAAATAGGCTTCATTACATGTAATTTCATGGACAAAAAACATACTATGGGAAACCAATACAATGTGCCAAACAAGCAACTCATGCCCTACTGCTAAATCTACATCTAGTTTCATATGTAACTAAACAACCTAGGGTATGCATGCCATTCGAGGTCTTACAGTCACATGCCCAATTACATATAAAAAACTAAAATTTTACAACTACAAAAAATAATAATAATTTTTATACCATTACATTTTTTTTTACCCAACCCTTACAAATGCCACCAACACTCTCTTCCAAAATATTTCAAATTCTTTACAAAATATTAGTAAACCATCATGCATTGGTTCAAGCATCCATTACTCCATTCAGACCTCTCCATGCAGGTGATTGCCACTTTCGTGCATGTGCTCTAGCTTCTTTGTGC
Organism: Pseudotsuga menziesii; assembly: GCA_001517045.1. Taxonomy (NCBI): domain Eukaryota; kingdom Viridiplantae; phylum Streptophyta; class Pinopsida; order Pinales; family Pinaceae; genus Pseudotsuga; species Pseudotsuga menziesii. Next base: position 27,486 of record LPNX011181232.1, on the reverse strand, counting down.
ATGAACTTCATTCAACACACAGAAGTGTTCGAATTCAACTACAACATACAACAACCATGCCCACTTCCTTCTCCTCTATGTAGACTCAAATACAAACCTTTGTTTCACGCGGGACTCTATGCAAACTCGGATACAAACCTTTTCTTCACGCAGGTTCGGTCTAACCTTTGTAACGAATCGCCGTGAGCTTCTTCATGGCTAGCTCTGACAGACTGCAAACTCTTAACACTATAGATCTGGGCAAGCTCTGTCCTCTACACCGTTTTTATTCCAAAAGAAAACATTGTCCAAAGTTTATTGCTCTCCAAACCACAAACAAAGAATCAAATAAAAAATTTGAGAGTCCAAGCACCAAACTCCTCCAACGCCGACCTCGAGTGAGCTTTCTTCTCCACACTGGCTCACCGTGATTCTCTCCTTGGAATCTCTCTACATGTGTAGAACCAATCTACGTTCTAGTCTCTTTCATGCAATTGTTGTTACTCTACACACTCCAGGGTGAGGCACGTTCCTTCACAACTAGCTTGCAGATAGAGCTAGTTCACGGTTTGCATTCTTCAGAAACGATTCCATGTGCTATCACCTCCACGCTCAGCAATAAACGACTTCTAGGAAAATTTTCATGCTCAGCACATGGTCTTTTTCAGCACTTTGGCTCTTATACCACTTGTTGGGCACTAAGCCCACATACATTATAAATATGTAATTACAGAACATCCAATAACACAGAACATCCAATAACACAAGAAACATAGAAGTTTCGTGGTTCACCCATTGAATGTGGTCTGCCCTATTGAAAATGCCTTCGGCCAAGTTGATTGTGTATCTTCTTATCATACCCTTAAAGTACATCAAAGTTGGGATGATGTAAGTATGGATATCTATACTTATTTCATGTAAAAGTCAAAGATATACACTTAAGTTCCTATCAAATTAATATATGTATAGAAATTGGAGGATATCGAATCTAGCCAGTAACGATATATATAAGCTCAGAGTTTTTTCGAAGACTAAGGAAAAATCAACAAAATTGTAACATAATACTTAAATCATATCCCACATAAACGATTCCTGCTTAAATTGTAAAATCACATAATTCATATCATATCATTACTTAAATAATATCCCACATAATACTTAAATCATATCATAGTATAATACTTAAATCATATCATTACTTGACATAGCTTTACTTGACCATTCTTTCTTATCCCATTAATCATCATTAATGGAATACCAATCATCAATAGGTATGTCACGAATATGCATCGTTTGGACTGCTCCTGTAATTTTGATGAGTTTGTCAGTGAATACCTCCCCGAAAAACTTTTATTCCCTGACAAACATATAAGTATTTTGGCTACTACCAGGCCATCTAGAAGTGGAAGAGTATGGTAATCAGTTCACTAATCCTATGCACATATGTACATTTTTCCCACTAAGCAACAACTGTGGCTAAACTAGTTCGTAAAATTAAACTTAAGTTATAAATCCCACCTATGAGGGTTGTGCCAACACAGATATATAATTCTCATACCTCTCATATTTAGTTGTAAAATTAAAATGCTAATGATGGAGCTCATATTTCTAATAATCCATATCTAGAGGAAATTAATGCTCATTAAGATGGTCAGTCACAATCAATGATCTAGAAACTATAAGAAAAAACACTTGAATCCATAAATAATGCAATTTACAGCCTCAAACCAATCGAGGGGGTTCATAAACAAAGAAATCATGCACAACAGACGCAGGATGGAATCACAATGGGGTTCACATCTGTAACCCGCAAATGTTGGATCATGCACAAATGTATAAAAGAAACAAACAACCTCAAACAAGGCTCAATGCAGACATGATAAGAACCTCCTATCTGATCATTGACAGTCATAAACACAGACAATAGGAAGCATTTTTCTTTGAGGTTATCACTCCTTAATGCCACCATTGGAAAAACTAAAATGCAGAGTCAAATTCCTAAATGTAGGTATATAATAAATTATCAAAATGCAGCTCATGGAGACGCATATTGGGTTAATATATTTTTCAAATGCATCCATGGTTGATGCTATATCTGAAACAAAAACCAAAAGAAAACCTCGAATGCAAGATCAATATTCTATAGATCTGAAGGTTAATTCAAATCGTCGGTTTAACATACAATAGAAACAACTCCATAAGAACATGACTAATGCGATCTTGGAATGAGAGATGAGAATATATATATATATATATATATATATATATATATATATACCCGCAGGAAAGGAAATGATAACAGTATTTGTCTAACAATTCTATCATTGTAGGATAAGAGGAATTCGTAACTAGAAAACTGTCAAAAGTGTGAACCAAGATGAAATCTTAATACCCGGTTGAAATCACCGAGATCATTTTGCACTAGGGCTGGGGTCCTCTTCCTCTTATAAGCACAGAGCACAATGTAGAGATCACTCTCTCAAGAAGCGTATAGATCATTTTATAGTAGAGCTCATGCTCGTTTTATGTGGAGATCACTTTTCTCAAAATGTCGGATGTCTCCCCCCCACATCGTCCAAGATCTAGAAATATAAATTGGTGAACCCCCAACGACTCAATAATCAGTGTTTATCCATCCCCGTAATGCCTCCATAATCGGTGGCCATAATCTAGGGAAATTAAAGCCTCCATGTTCAACATCTCTCAAAAAGTTAATATCAGTCACAAGAGTTTAAATGATGCCTCCAAAATTAATGGCTAATAATCAAGTAGTGGGTCCAAAACCTTAACAATTACTCAGGGTAAATTAATACTCCATCAATATGGGTATCTTTCTCTATAANATCTCTTCTTCCTTCCAATACCCTTGATTAATGTGAGGTAGGAGTAGCCTTATTGGGTGAAGGTTTTCTACTCCTTCTAAAACCACTTTATGATTTATTTGTACTTTACATGTTGGATTTACTCTTTGGTTATCAAAGTCTCTTTTTTGCAAAAAATTCCCTCATATTCGAGCCCTAGGATCTCTCATATCTACAATAAGTAAATTACCAATTAAGCAGGTGAGAAATTGACTAGTGTCTAAAATGTGGCTTAGGGTCAAAGGTGAGAATGGTGGTTAGTTCCCCCGTCAACACCGCGATGATACTCGGTTACCTTTACTCGACCTCCTAGTTTTCCCTTATTGTTTACCCTTCCCTATTGGTTTAGTTTTCAGTCAATTTTTTTTATTGCGCCAATGTTCTTTTCTTCTCCTAAATCTACAGATTTATGAAATTAATCACGTACTTATTGGGTTTTACTGGTGGGGCCTTGTCCTTGAGCTCCTCACCAGAAAAACAAGTACAATAACATTAAATTATTACAAAAAAATACTTAGGGCTTATAACAGGGATATTACACTAAAATGCTTAATAAGCCAAATTTCTCATAGATATACAAAAATATTTATAAATTGGATATGAAAACACATATGCATGTAATTACTAAACAAAGCCATAAAAGTATTATAGAACACAAAATCACCTACAAACAATTAAGCGTATTACTCTCTCTCACTTGAAATGAAAGCACTTGATTTATTGTTTATGTAAGTAGAATAAATCAAGGATATTAAAATTCAAGGAAATAAATCCTCCTTAAAAGACTTCAATTATTGAAATAACAAAATAATTTTTAGAAATAATTTACATATTATCTCCCCTAAACTAGGTTGTAGAGGACCTCACACATCTCGATGCAATTAGAAATGAATGTACCCAAGGGTTCCGTTCTTTCTATGGAACACTTCATAAAGGGAAAACACACCAAAGAGATGGAGGCTAGGAATATATAGGTAAATATTAGTAATCGAGTAATCCATCAAACTCAAAAATAAGAAAACAAAATAGTTTTCTTACTTTTAGCTTCTTAAGGGCACGTTTCTCAAATACACAAATAAAAATATTTTACAAACCATTCAAATATTTTGGTTCAATATTCAAGTATACATACTTTTCAAACCATGACTCAAGCTCTAAGATACTTTATTATAATAATCAAACATTTTGCAAAGTTTATACAACTAAAAGACTATGATATTTGAAATTTAGAATACCTAATATTTTTGTTTCCATATTGTAAAGTACTCATTGAAAAATTCATATAAATTTCCAAAACATCAAAATAAGAATCTTGAAACTTATTTTGGAAATTAAACTAACATATAAACAAAAAAATATAACTAGTTCTGCAAAACAAATCTCAAAACATAAAAAAATCATTTAATTCAAGCTTCCTAAAAAACATCCATAAAAGAATCCCCTATTTTATACAATATGCAAATAAAATAAAATAAAATAAATTTAAATGCTAGCTCTCAAATATATTAAAAACCTAAATAAAAAAATTTGAGTGTAGATACTCCTATATTTAAATGGATCTTAAGTCACCATTAAAAACACTGGAAACACTACAATTCTTTTAGGAAAAAATATCTAGATTATTTAAAAGAAATCATAGATACAAACAAATCCCAAATTTTATACTACATACAAAAAGTAAAAAAATTTCAACTCATTGGGCTCAAATATATCTAGAAAATGACCAAAAGAACCCAATTAACCATTGAAAACAAAATATAAGCCCCACAATAATTTTATAAATAAGATCATCACACAAATGTTTTAAGAAACAATATAATTGAAAAAATAAATAAGTTAACCTTCAAATACAAAAAATCAAATTAGTCAAAACATAAGCCAAGCTAAGAATCAAACATATCACCTATTTTGAGAAGTAAGTTATTGTTGCACTATTCTACATGCAGTAGTGATTACACTCCAATAGCTCACAATGATTGCAAAATATGTACTAATCCATGACACTCTAAATTACCCTACTCAAAGGGAATGGATAAAGCTACTTACAAGTTGGGCTCATGGTAAGGTCCTTTTACTCCACCTTAATATGCCTTTCAAAGAAGATAGGCCATGCACCTTTTGTTAGAGACAACAACGCCTTTACATAGTACAAATGGATAACAAAAATAAAATAAAAATGAAAGAAATATGAAAAATTATAAAAACTCTACAATTTTAATATCATAAGAAATTCCATAAAAAAAAACTTTTGAACAATATTTAAAAGACAAAGGGTCCACTTTTCTTTATCAGATCCAAGAAGAATATAATAATCTATCAAAAATCAACTAAAATATACCAAAAAAGATAGAAATACTATTTAAAATAAAAAAGAACCTATGGCCCCTAAAAGTATTAATCTAAATGTTTTAATCTTTTAAGTGAGACAAACACTATTTTCTTTTTAAGCCTATAGCTCCCCAAATGTGCTCCTTCAACCTTCTTAATCTTTTAAGACTTAGAAATACTATTTTTTTTTTAAACCTATAGCTTCCCAAAAGTGCTCCTTTAACCTTATTAATCTTTAAGACTTAGAGATACCTCAAAAAGCCACACTTCACAAGACATTTAATTAAGTTACACATAAGTAGTCATCTAAACCCCTTAATCTTAATCTTAACGAGTAAAAATACCTCAATAGTGAAGGGGTTGCAAGAAACTGGAAATTTAGAAATACTAATTGTAGTCAACACAACTATAGTTCTTGATATCCTTAGATTGGATGGCCATGGCCTCACTGACTTCGAACAACTGGTCATATGAGCTCTTCAAAATCACCATGGATTGCGTGGCCATGGATACCCGCAAAATACTTTCATTAATTCCATGGAAAGGAAGTGTTCTCTCTCATCAATTCCATCTTCCATTTAAGACCATACACAGAGTCACTGACTTCTGTATCAACTTTACTTTCCATTTTCTTTTGCAAAGTGCATGGTAGATATGATGGAAAGGTCAGAGTTCCATAGTTTGCAAAGAATGATGTTAGGCACACTTCGATATCATAATCAATTTTTTAATTTTAAGCTTTGAGAGGGAAAGAGATTTCAAAAAATAGGACCAACTTCCGAAGTAATTTTATTTTTATTTGTTCTATTTTTTTAGATGGGAAAGATTAAAATAAATCACTTTTTTTATTATTTATTATAAATTTGGTATAATAAGAAGGGACAATTTATACGAGTGGAATTTTAATTTTATTTTTGTTCATATTGAATGGGTTATTGGCTTAAAAATGGTTAAAAATTAAAATTTGTTTTAAGGTATAAATTTAAATTATAAAAAAACTTTTGATAGTGTGCAGAAGTAATATTCATAAAAATGTGTTATGTTACAATTTAAATTTTAGTTAAACTACAATGAAACTTGAATCGTAATTACATTTTGAAATTGATATGAGAGTTAGTCCTAAATTTTAGTTAAATTATAATGAAACTCGAATCAGAATTAAATTTTGAAATTGATATGATAGTCAATCTTAATAATGTATGAAATTTAAATCATAATGAAATTTCTATAATTTATAAAAAAGTTGTTGTGTTTTTATTAATTTTTTAATAAGAAAATGTTATTGTGTCATAGTTGTATATATGCCTTTCCACCTATTAAGTCAAATCATATAGTGCATTTATATTTAGATATCCACAAGTTTTTAAATTTCAAAATTTAAGTCAAGTTATATATATACATTTATACTTAGATAAAGAAAGGTTTTTAAATTTCAAATTATGGAAGCCAGGGGGACCATGGTGCCCATATGTCCTTAGGTTGGAGGAGAGTTGTCGAGACTCTAGACATACAAAGTCCTGAGGTGAACATGCCAAATTTTTAGGTCAGTTAGGTGAGCATACAATAATTGCTTAATTTGGTGGAGAGATGTCCAGATTTCAAATCTGATTCTAGACATGCAAAACCTCGAGGTGAACATGCTGAGTCTCAAGGTGAACATGCATTTTTTTAGGATCAATGGGAAAAGATAAAGGCGACAACATGGTGAACATGTAAAGATTTTAGGATGGTTAGGTAAGCATACAATCACTGCTTAAGTTAGTGGAAAGATGTCCAAATTTCAAATATGATTCTAGACATGCAAAGTCTCGAGGTGAACATGTTGAGTCTCCAGGTGAACATGCCAACTTTTTTTTAGGTTCAATGGGAAAAGAGAAAGGCGACGACAAGGTGAACATGTCAACTTTTTGGGCTGGTTAGGTGAACATACAATAATTGCTTAAGTTAGTGGAGAGATGTCCAAATTTCAAATCTTGACATGTCGAATATCAAGGTGAACATACCAATTGTTTATGTTCAATGGGAAAAGAGGAGGGGGACAACACAGTGAACATGCCAACTTCTTAGGTTAGTTAGGTAAATATACAATCATTACTTAAGTTGGTGATTATTTATGATTGATAATAAAATAAAAGGTTTTAAAATTAAAATATAAATTTGTGAAAAAAAATCAAATCCAAAATTCCATGCGTAAATTATATATATATAATGTATTTTAATTTTAATTTTGAATGAAAAGTTAAAATTTAATTTATTAAAAAAATTAAAATTCAGTTTAGTAGAGACTCCTATAAATACATATTAATAGATTTATGTGTAAAAACCAATCAATTAAAAAACTAAACAAATAAAAGGTAACGATTACTAGTGGCGGATTGTAAAAGAAAATAAATAGAAGAATCAAGGGATACCATTTTTTAGTGCATCGAATGAATACATAACCCTAAATTAAAATCCAACTTATTTAAAACACACTTAATAATATATTTAAAACAGATGAAATAATAAATATATTTGTATAAAAAAGATAGATAAGAAAGGTAATGATTACAAGTTGCTAATTGGAAAGGTTGTATGTAAACGAGAGAATCAAGGGATCCCATTATTTAAGGGCAACCAATCAATACATAATCCTATCAGAGCAACCTTGCGGGAGCCAACATCTTCTCACTGTGCAAACAAATTAAGACAAACAACTGTCCCATGTACGGTGTACGTTCACAAAGTTCAAGTCGAAGACAAGGACATATGAGAGACAGAAGCCCTAGCTAGGTGGTGTGGTTGTAGAGTCCAACTCGAGTGAGAAAGCCATATATATCGATATGGCAGAAGTTCTTTTCATTTTGTCAATGTTAAACCCTGCCAAGTGCCCTCCCTTCCTATGAATCATCCTCCTAAGCTATTTAGCAGTTAGGCCTGACCTCAGGGGACTGTTGGAATCTTGTAAAAGATGGAAGAAGCCTTAAAGAGCTGCTTAGAGTTGACAAATTGTGTAGTGCTACTATTATTGTCTTTGGGTATTTCTTATTGTCTTTGGGTATTTCTTATCAGCTCGCATGAGAGCATTCATTGAATGTTACTGTAAGTATTCACTTGAAAACACTTGAGATTGGCCTCAGCATTTGAGGAGCATGAGCATTCAAATAAGTAAGAAATCCTGATGCCCATTATCCTCTGAATCAATTCCTTTTGCATGTGCATCTGTTTTTCTCTGATATAATTATCTGAATATGCATCTGTTTTTCTCTGATATAATTATCTTCATATGCATCTGTTTTTCAATGATATATTTGTCTCCATGTAATTTTATTGCATGATCAGTATAGCATCATGCTTTAATGCTTATATTTGTATTTTTTTACTTATGAAAGAAAAGCACTTCTCCATGTATTGATTCTCTGAAGCTCATATAAAATGGAATTTGAGTTTCATTCATCTTGATGCCTTGCACTATGTGCATAGTTTTTCTCTCATATAATTATTTGCATATGCATCTGTTTTTCTCTGATATATTTGTCTCTGTGTAAATTTTTGCATGGTCAAGTATAGCATCATCTTTTAATGCTTATATTTGCATTTTTGTACCTGTGAAAGAAAAGCACTTCTGCATGTATTGATTCTTTGAATCCCATATAAAATGGAATTTGAGTTTCAGTTTCATTCATCTTGATGTTTTGCACTATGTGCATAGTTTTTCCTTCTCAGCAAAGGTGTTGCCTGTGTTTTAGCTTGGACTGAATATATAACAATATCACCAGGCACTCATTTCGGTATTTTGTGAAGCTTTTATTTGAATTTCTCTTGTAGTGATACACACCATGGTCATTTTTGCAGTACCCACTTTGAGGATATACATCGTGAGATATATAAAAGTATTGGGTTACTCTTGATCTGCGATCGGTAGTGTTTTGTGGACCCAGTTCACTTTATTCAAAGTCCTAAACACAATGAAGTCGCAACAGCAGTAGTAAGAGTTGCACAAGAATGAAAGTCTGAGCCCTAACAAGCTCTTAGAGAAACAGTTGAAGAGGGGGAAAGAGGCTGGTAGACATAGAGGTGTCCAAAGATGTCCACGGGGCCGTTTTGCTGTAGAAATTCGTGATCCAAAAACCAAAGAGTGACGGTGGCTTGGAACCTACGACACAGCAGAAGAAGCAGCATGCCCTTATGATTTTGTTGCAAGAGCCATGATTGGGATCAAGGCGCGGACCAACTTCATATACCTCAATTCATAGCACTGTATGTTATCAACACCAACTCCTCCTGCATCTCTTACTGGTTCTACGTTTCCCACTAATATCAAAGATCCATTTTCACACAAGCCTCAAAAGCTGCAAGACTCGTGGCTTGATTTCTTATGGCGATATTCCAGCACCACGAGGCCTACCACTTGTGATGAAGCCAAACAGCAACAGCAGAAACAACAGTTCAGTGTAAATGGTGGCTACAACATGCTTGCAAACAATGTTAGTTCCTGGAGGCCATCAAATAATGAGATTGAGAACAATAATAACCAGTTTCTTGCCGGAACTAGTTCCAGCAGTGTGGTTCCCGTCTCTCTTCCAAGATATCATAATAGCATTAATGCCAGCACTTGGTACAACTTGCCCCTAGCTGATCCTCTCCTGCTCTCCTTATCAAAAAACACCATTGATCGTACCCATCGTTCTACCATTCCATCCCCAGTTTCTTCATCCACCACTTGTTCCTCAGTTACAAAAATATCTGATCATAATGGTGCCTTCAACAAAAATATAACTATCACTCTAGAGAATGCAATCCCATTGTCAAACCCCGTTGAAAGTTTTTATTTCCTTCCATGCTTAGAAGAGCCTGCTTGTGAGTTATGCAGTCCGGTGTCACCATATAGTTATACATTGAGCTCTAATGTGGAACACCAATTCCAAAACCTTGCAGATAGTAATGGTCATTCATATTCATGAGTGTTGGACCAGATCATTACTGGGTATTTTCCAATGTCTGTCTCTGCAACCGACCCTGCATCTAGTGTTTGCATCCCAAAGTACTTCAGCAATAACAACACCCTGAATTGTGCTATTTATGTTCTTCAAGAGAATTATTCTACCATCACTCCTACCTACACTGGCTTCAACACAAGTGATCATATCATGGAAGATCTAGAAAGGTTCACTGAAACAAATTATATTGGTTTATACTTCAATCCAGAAGCACAACAGCAACCATAAGATCAGTAGTAGCAGCTGCCAGTGCCACAAGATCAATCACACCAGCAACATCAACTAGAGGCAAACAATTTCAACAGCACCCACTTCTCAGCTCCCTATCCATACACTGATTATTTATTTAGTATGCCACCTATTTCAGATGCTCTTGAGGAAATTCTACATCTCACTCCAGAATTGTTTGATTCACAGCAGTACGGAAATGGTTATGGAAATGCTACATTTGACTCCAAAATTGTTTGATTCACAGCAGTAATAATCCCTTTCTATTTTCTTTACATTTCTATTTTCTGACCTGAAGCCTGTTTTTGGACATCGGGGAGAGTAGAAGTTATGGATCACAGTGTTAATTCATTCATGTCTGGTTTTGTTGCACTGAGATATTATTGTTTTAGCTTCTCATACCGGAATGAATTCTCTACTACATTAACCTGTTATTTTTAGTTTCCTCCAAATGTACAGGTTTCAAGTTCTAATTAAGCTTATCAAACTCTAATTAAGCTTATCATTATATCTCTGTGTATGAAAGCTTTTCTCTTTCATGCTCCATGACATTTTTTTTACTTTGAATATCAATCCATTTAACCATTTTTTTGTTAAAAAATAGAAGAATCAAATGGATATAGAAAATGTTACATACCTGCATGCTCTTGTTTGTTTTCTTGGAAAACAAATCTAAGGATTTTTTTCAACTACAGTTTTCTGATGAATATGACAGATTTCCTCCTCATATTGACTCGGGAATTCAATATAAAAATAGTAAGATGTATCTTATCCCACGACCATGGCCAATATGTTTCAGAAATAGAAAATACTTTCTATGTGCATGAGCAAAGATATTGCGAAGAGAAGTATGAGCGAACAAACTTTCTCTTTGTGTGAGCAACGATCTTGAGGAGAGAAGTCTGACCGAACTCAATATGACTATGAAAAACTAGTTAGGAGGCAATATGTTCACCATACCACTCATGTGGGCCACAATGTGTAAGCGCGTATGAAAAACTAGTATGGGCAAGTAGGCGTAACTTCGTTGGAGCAATATGGTCTACATGAGGGCAAAAATGTGTAAGGGGTATTAAAAATTTAGTATTGAAAGAGGGTAGGTAGACATGTCTTTAACTTTATGGGAGGACATGATCTATTCCACATGAGAAGGATAATAGGAAGAATAATTGGTATACTTTGGTCATCCTTAAAAAAACATGTACGTTCAAACTATCTAACAAACAAGAAACGAAGTCAACCAAGAATAATTGGTATATTTCGACCATCCTTAACAAACATGTATGTTCAAAGTATCCAATGGACCAACAACGAAGTCAACGATTGACTTCGCTGCTTGTGTGTTGGATAGCTTGAACCTACATGTTTTTTAAGATCGGGTGTATACTTCACAGGAGGATATGAAGTATTACACATGAAAAGGATAATGCATAACCAAAATCACAAAGTTATTGTATCATATACTCTTTAAAGTTTATGATATCATAAATATATTAATTTATTGTAAAACATTTACTCATAAATGAAAATGTAAACAAAAAATGTTCACATGACATGATAAGATTTATGCTGTAATCTTCATGACATTTATAGTGTACTCTTTATGTTTAAAAAATATACAAAAGACATAACTAAGATATTATTATAAAAAAATATTTAAAGCATTGTGTAAAAGCATAGACTAGGAATTCTAGTTTAAGGTCTTCTCTCCATTATTTATCAAGAAAAGAGGTCTAGGCTAACTTGCTCTAGAAGGGTGCACCCTTTAGCGGAAGTGGATTCAAATTTGGAGAAGTTTCATTTTTTCATTATTGCGCGACACTACGTGAGACTATGGGACAATGCATGATGAAACTAGGGAATCTAGTTTCGGAAGCATCCCACCACAGTTTTCAGAAAATGACCTCACTCAGAAACTCTCCATGCAAAGGCACATCTTTTTGTGAAGTTAGAATTGAGTTGTGGGAATTTTCATTTTTGGACTCATCTCTTGTGCTATCGGAAACTAGGGCATACATGTTTTGTATTTTCCCTCCAAATTTGGCAAAGGACATCATTGAACAACTCATGTGAAGGAGGCACATCTTTATATCCACCCAAAACTCCAAAATTCCAAGTTTGGAAAATTAGGGTTTCTCTTACAAACCCTAGATGGGCTAGCTCATGAATGAGGTCGGGCACCTCAAATTGGTATGATCTAAATCCTTGTTCTTTCAATTTGAGGTTCCCATTTAAAAATGACTCATCACACCAAGGTTGATGACACAAGTACATATGGCTCAAAAGGTCCACGAAATATTGCCACAAATAAGTTAAAATCAAAATTTCCATGGATAAAGAGATAAAAAATTTAAAATAAATGCTATGGGCCCCCATAATCGTCGCTATAGCAATGGAAATAACGTTTTGTGACTATAGCGATGAAAATTCATTGTAATAAAAATGAAAACACATGGTTCATTGCTATAGTGACGATAAAGTTAACATGTGCAACATAAACTATCATCATAGTAATGCTCATTGACTTTTTGTTGTTGTTGAAATTTGATCGTCTTGCATTTTCGCTAGAATCACCAAAATCATCGATCTATAAACACTAGTAGAAAACGAGAGATAAGTGACAAAAAATTGTCAAAATTTGCATATAAATTACCACTTTTGATTTGGCGATGAGTGTTGGCTAATTTTCAGTCTCTTAACACGCGGCAAAAAATGTGGTCATATTTAGTTTTTCCATTTATAGGTTCTATTGTTGTCATTAATTTGGTCGTATATTTGGTTATTAATAGGTCATTAATTGGTCATATATTTGGTCATTAACTATCATAATTAATGAGAAAATATATGACCAAATTAATGAAAAAAATTGGCCAAATTAATAACCACAAGAAAAGCAATAAATAACCAAACTAAATATGACCATTTTTTATCATGTGATAAGAGACCCGGAATTAGCCACCAAAACTTCCATTTGATCATTTATTAGAGAAACTTGGTATTTTTGTGTTAAGCGAGGATCTCTAGAGCACTTGAGTGATTGATGATTTACGTTGAGTGAGAAGCTCTAGAGCCCATGAGCACTTACCTTTGTGTTGAGCGAGAAGCTGTGGAACACATGAAAAGATAATTGGATGTGTTAGGGATTAAGTCGTGGAGCCTTCCATGTTGATGTTGAGCATAAGGTCTAGAGCATGGGATACTTGGCCATTGTATCCCTAGGCGTATCATACAAGTACATCTTAGCACTAGTTTTGAGCGAGGAGCTCTGGAATTGTACTCAATTGTAATGCCCTGTTAAAGCGTTGAGTATGGGATTTGGTAAGTGCTAGGAGTTACTAAAAATTTTTTTTAATAAGTTTCGAGTGAAAACGACTCGATAAAATAATTGATCTCATCATACTTATTTATAAATAATTAAATGAAACTTCAAATTTCTGTATTCTCATCAAAGTACTGAAGAGCTACCATGTTATACTAGGGAAATCAAAGATGTAAGGATGTTTAGAGTTTCCTAGCCTAGTAGAACTAAACCATCTACCTACTTGACCTTAACGAAGAAGTGTTATTAAGTCTAGGGATCATGGTATATGATGCCCAAAGACAAATGTTAACAAAGTGTTATACTATTATGTACTTTATACATGGTATGTATAAATAATTAAATATAGTAATAATATAAATAAATGAAAGAAAGAAGAGAAGTGCCATCAATTATTATTTATTATTAAAGATTAATAAATAGTATAATGTCTATGAAAGTCCAACTAGAAACTAGTAAAAATTCTTAAGTTAAAATATTAATAATTACCCAAAGTAATTGAAAAGGGTTTAATCAAGAAACCAAGTTTTCTTGATCTAACTCTCCCTTTGACTCAAACATTTGTCTATAAAGACTCAAGCCAAGGAAAGGCTTAAGGGTCCTCATTTTTATCTCGGAGAATTATTATTTTGCCTATTTTTTCCTGCAAGGAAAATGGGAATTGATTCAGAACCGAATACCACTTAAGAAACCATACATAGGAGCTCTAAGGTACCTCCATGTTGGAGTCCAGCTTGAGGGGATCCGGATTTAAAACATGAATGGTTCCGGGTCATGGTTGGGTGGAACGTGGTAGTTACCAAGTGATTTGGTCATGAAACAAAGGTAAGGTTTGCATTGAATTGTTAATGCTACTTATTTGAGTGTGCCGGTTCAACCATTAATAGAGCTTCAATTGGAGTAATGAAGCCCTAGACTCTCTATGTTAATATCTAGATTTATTATTGGTTATGCTAGGTAAATGGTTTCAATACCTTTTCTAACCCTATGTGATTTATTTTTTTATTTGAATCTGCTAGGGTTTGCATTTCTCAAATATTAACCTTAGCTTGAAATTTTGTTACGGAGAGAAATTCCTATGGCTTGGGGTACCACAACAGACATCTTGACTCCAGAAATCAATCCTTTCCAATATGCAATAGAAAGTAAATGTCTAACGCTAAAGCATCCGACCTCGTACCTTATTCTAGACAGTTGAAGTAGATCATCGTTGAGCTTTCCAACTTCAGCTTGAATTGATAAATTACTTCCTCAACAACAAGTGAACAATACAAGTATACTATATATCATGGTGTTAGATTTATTCTAGCATATATAATCAACAATGTATAAACATTTGAAATCACCCCATGGATAAAATATTGATTCAAACACAGATTATTGGACAAGAAAAGATATTTCTATTAACATAAATCGAAGATTACAATAGATACAACCTTTGTCGACACGTCTGCGAACTCGAGAAACTAAATCCCCCACTTGGGCCTCCACCGCCTCAATCATCCATCTCTCGATAGAAAGCTCACAAGAAAAAGGAAATATTGGGGAGAACACAAAAGTGCTCTAAGGGACAAAGGGATGCAGACTCAAGCATAAGTTTCGGCAATAATAGACTATAGTTTCTTTGCTCTCAATTCTCTCATATGCCTTCAATGTACCATAGAGTTCCTTATATAGCTTTTCAAAGGGGTAATGAAAGGTCGAATCCGAGTGATCTCAAGGAATAGGGAAGGCCAAGAGTCAAGTGAGTCAGATCCATGTCAAGGAAAACTCCAAAAGGATTTGGATTTTGTACACATCCCGATATACACGGTTTTAGGGGTCAAACCCGCGTATATATGCAATTAAGGGTTTAAAAGTCGCGTGTATCATTTTTCATGTGTTTTTAGGGATGGTCAAGGAAACATTAAAGGACATAAAATGGTCCACAGGGTCTAAGGAGTTCGTGGAGGGATAGGTGAAGGCCATACAAAGTGTCATTCACCTGGAGTAGTGAAATCTGCTATAACAGATGCCCCCTAATGTGTGAGGTCAGAGGGGTCATATGATGGTCGAAATACATTATAATTCCATCCTAGAAATGGAGTGATGAAGAATCCCAAATGGAATACCAGCCACCCAATCAACATAGTACAATGATACATCTCTGCACCTAAGTGCAAATACATATAGCAGTCCTGAATACATAATAGTACAATGGCCATGAATAGACATGATACAAGATATCATATAAGTGGTCATTTCCACGTACAATATACATAGATCAGAATATCCATGATGAAGATATATAAAGGACCATGATCTCCATAATGACCAAATATATATCACAGATCAATATTTCCATAGTGGCTGGAAATGTCTGACATATACAGGAATCAAGTCACGAGAACTGAAATCTCATGAACACTAGCATGATCAAGGAGGTAGCATATAAGAGATGCCACCAATTTGAAAATTATTCTACACAAACCGCTATGAGTACATGTCCTACTATGTGAATAGAGGTGTTGAGGTTGAACATAGTATTCCATTGCTTGATTACCGGTAATTAATGTATACCACTAAAAGACATGAGATCACCCACCGATAATGAAAATGCGAATCAAGGTACTAGAGTGAAAACTAACAAGTGTGAATAAATGTGTTGAGGTCGAACACTTGAGAGGATCCATCGATCGTGGGACATTGATGTATTCCCAAAGATTGTCGATCGCAAGAGAACGTTCCACTAATGACTACAAGTCTCAAGGCACTCAAAATGACTCTAGATTCCAGTCCTAGAATAAATGACCTGAAGTCGATGGGATGAAATTCACTGGAAGGAGGGAATTAAGGCATCCCCCATCATCCAACATGAGGTACTCAACAAAGCTGTATAATGTGGAAGGACTCGATCATCAGTGTGCACGAACCAGTAACTATACTCGGAATGGTGAACATGCAAATTCAAGATAACTGAGGAATGGCTGACTCAGGCTTCAACTTCCTTCGAACATGAGCATAATGGCATATGGTGACTGAATAGAGGCAGCATAGACTTGATATACAAATTGGGACATCTATGTGACACAAGAGGCATCGACAGAGGCTCCATGGGGACTGGAAGCTCAACGAGTCGGTGGAGATAAACTCAGATAAACGAGTAGAGATCCTAAAGTCAAACTATAAACCTAACCAATGGGTGTGATATATAGTTCTCTGTTCAAAGGTGAGAGGACTCGACAGCTTCCAAAGATAACATGTTTCGTTGTCCGGTTTTTTGGTTTTTTGATTTTTTTTTGGACTTTTTCAAATATTTAAAAAGCTTGAAAAAGAATAAAATTGCTTTATAGTTACAGACTAGAACGAGATGTGTGTCATATGGGCAAAAAAACTAGTTCCAAGTAGTGGAACATACCTATGCTCAATGCAAGTACACATGTGTAGGATATCGACACTCGGGGAAAAATCCCCTCCTAGTAAAAAGAGAATCAAATTGCAAAGGATATATAAAATGGCTCTGCATGTCTAGACATGAGACAAGCTTGGGCTATATGGCTGAAACTCAATTTCACGGAAGTCGGCGTAAGGCTCAATAAGGAATGCAAAGCTCATGATAATGCAATTACAACTTGACATAAGGGAGTCTTAGGGAAATGGCAACCATAAAGTTCAAAAGGAGTATGAAGCTCTTGCTCAAGGACATGGCAGGACTAACAGGGACTCCCAACCTAAGAGATGACTCACGGTATGGGTACCAAATGCAAAAGGGAGCTAACTAGGGCACCCATGTATAGGAAAGTTCTACCATTCACATAGTACCACTTCTAATAGTAGCATGAAGGTTCAGTGATACCATGGAATGGGTTCATACCTAAGGTTATGATGAAATGGTCATAAGGTCATGCAAAATGCAAACAGTGATGAACCTAACCTATATGCCAGTTTAGACATGATACTTGTGATAGGCACGAATGGGTTGAAACCTTGGAGAGAGTGTACAAAAACTGGACCCTACATAACAACCACATTAGTCCAAAACAACCCAAAATAGTCAATAAAGAATCCAAACTATAGGGAATAGGGAGGAATGATCATGACAAATGCACCCAAAGGAAACAATGCAGTGAACGATGGGACATAAAAAAGGAAAGTAAGGTGTAGACCCAATGTTCACGCATCCACTACCACCCCTGTGAGGGTGACCACTAGTGTAAAAGGCTGAGAAAAGGGAACAAAATTCCTGCACAAATGGAGTAGAGGATGGAATATGACTATTCCCAAATCTATAAGCACAGTAAGGGGCTTTGATGCCCCCAAGTCTAACAGCAGGGTCCATACTAGGACCAAGGACGGGTGATAGGATACCAGGCATGGAAAAAATAAAAGGACCTGGACATAAGAGAGCATAAATATTCTTAAGTAACCACGATCCCAAAGGGAAACTAGTGCACAAAGAGCACACTCCTGAGAAAATCTACAACGAAAATACAAGAAAACCAAGGGGAGGATATGTGATCTCCCGAATGCAGCAGGTATGTCTTGCCTAGTAGAGGCTCAAAACTCCCATACACTACAAGCGGAGGTACGTAACCAATTATTGTGGGCCTCAGCTTCAACGCATAAAGCGACTGTGTTGTTCGACCCCAACCTAGCTGGGACACCCATAGAATAACCCCTGCAGAGTACCCCCTCGATATCCTAGGTAAGGCCACTAAGGTCACCTCAATATAATCAATTCTCAAGTGGACAGTCACAGGTGGGATTAACCATATGGGCAGGGTAGCAAAGCCTGAAACTCTGGAAAGAGACCCTAGATATGAATACAATCCTAGAAATATCTCCGGTGCTACTCAGTTATGACTAGGGGTAATCCCAATCAATAACCGCTCACACTACCTTGTGCTTAACTCCCATTGGAGAAGAGGATCTTGAGAAACATTGGTTATACCAAGGATTTCACACACTCACCTGGACAGACACATACATGTTGTTGTTTAGTAGTCTTGGAGAATTTACTCACAATGAACTATTCCAAGACCCTAAAACCTAATCTTGTTGGTGCACCCTATAAAAAAAAAAGAGTGTAGTTCATTTTAATTAGTTGTAATACTCAAAAGAGGGATTTGGTCGTGCAACTAATGGTGTTATGACACAACATGAAGTAAAATGCACACCTTAACAAACAATTCTATGTGCAATCTTTGTCAAATAAAAAATACGGTATGCCACTACATGAGATGCATAAATATATATTCCTTTCTGAATGCCAATGCAATCCATCCTGTATGAAAGCCTAAATAAAACTCTCATCCAAGCAATCCAATGTAAGTACCTCCACAAATCCATATGCAAAAAATGCAACTACCTTGTATTTTTCAATATAAAAGAATGGAAAATGCAATAAAAGTCATCTAAAACTCTCAGTCTTTGTAGAAAGTATAAAACACAATCCCAGCAAGACACCGAAACAAAAAGAGTAATGCACTAATGGCAAAATAAAAAGGAAAAATGACTAAAACTACTTTCAAAGAAAAATCAATGAAAAAGTGGTCCCTCATCATAAAAGAAATATCCAACAAACAACATCAAACCCAAGGAAGACCCAACCACACTCACAACCCACCCAGCAACTTTCCACAACATCAAACTCACCAAAAGGGAGGATGTACGTGACTGTTTAAAGAACAGCTGCATATATATGCGACTTTTGGCCAAAAACCTACATGTATACGCAGATTTTGGCCAAAAACCTGCGTATATGCGACTTTTGGCCAAAAATCCGCGTATGTATGTGACTTTTGGCCAAAAACCTGCATATATAGAGAAGGCAGTGGTAAAAAACAGGCCAAGGGTCAAACCAATAAAGGGGAGTGTCCATGGATGAACATACTATAAAATGCAACACAGAAACAAGGAGAAACAAAGACCAAGCCAAGAATATCAAGCCCATTTTGTCGATAAAAACCCCCAAAGGTAAAATGACTAGGAACTCCCCAGCAGAGTCGCCAATTATTTTACGAAGATAAATTTCTATGGCTTGGGGTACCACAACAGACAACTTAACTCCAAAAATCAATCCTTTCCAATATGCAATAGAAAGTAAATGTCTAACACTAAATGATCACACTTCGTACCTTATTCCATACGGTTGAAGTAGATCGCTATTGAGCTTTCCAACTTCATCTTGAATTGATAAATTACTTCATCAACAACAAGTAAACAAGATAAGCATACTATATATCATGGTGTTATATCTATTCTAGCATATATAATCAACAATGTATAAACATTTGAAATCATCCCATGGATAAAACATTCATTCAAACACACATTATTGGACAGAAAAAGATATTTCGATTAATATAAATTAGAGATTACAATAGATACAACCTCTGTCAGCATGTCTGCGAACTGGAGAAATTGAATCCCCCACTTGGGCCTCCATCACCTCAATCCTCCATCTCTCGATAGAAATCTCACAACCAAAAGGAAAGCTTTGGAAGAACACAAAAGTGCCCCAAGGGACAAAAGGATGCAGACTCAAGCATAAGTTTTGGCAACAATGGACTATAGCTTCTTTGCTCTCAATTCTCTCATATGCCTTCAATGTACCATATACTTCCTTATATAGATTTTCAAAGGGGTAATGAAAGGTCGAATCCGAGCGATCTCGAGGAATAGGGAAGGCCAGGAGTCAAGTGATTCGGATCCATGTCAAGGAAAACTCCAAAAGGATTTGGATTTTGTACACATCCTAATATACGCGGTTTTAGGGGTCAAACCCGTGTATATATGCAATTAAGGGTTTAAAAGTCGCGTGTATCATTTTTCACATGTTTTTACGGATGGTCAAGGAAACATCAAAGGACAAAAAATGGTCCACAGGGTCAAAGGAGTCTGCAGAGGGACAAGGGAAGGACATACAAAGTGTGATTCACCTGGAGTGGTGAAATCTGCTATAACAGGGTCATGGTTTGGTGGAACATGGTAGTTACCAAATGATTTGGTCATCAAAGAAAGGTGAGGTTTGCATTGAATTGTTAATGCTGTTTATTTGACTGTGCAGGTTCAACAATTAATAGAGCTTGAATTACAGGTATGAATCTCTAGACTCTCTATGTTAATTTCTAGATTTATTGTTGGTTATGCTAGGTAAATGATTTCAATACCTTTTCTAACCCTATGTGATTTATTTTCTGATTTGAATCTGCTAGGGTTTTCATTTCTCAAATATTAACCTTAGACTGCAAATTTTATCACATGCTGTATATAACGAGGGTTTGTACCTTTAAGTTTGTTTCTGTATTATTTGAGTACTTGGATTATGCTTACTGTAAACTAGGTTTTGATTTCTAGTTAATAATATATTTGTTCCTTAGGCTTTATTACTCCGCTG
>LPNX011181222.1:231358-242153 GCA_001517045.1 Pseudotsuga menziesii | reverse complement strand
CAATGGAAATCATGGTATGTTTGATGGGGTTCTTTCCCTTTTGTTCAGCTGAAAGCCGACATTCAGAGATTTGGAGCAGTCCGCCGTAGATTTGGGTATTTTTTAGTCCTATATCTCTCTCTCGTATATATATGCAAACACCACATAATAATTGCCAGATGGGAACACAAGCCACGGAGATCCATTGTTAGATCGGAACCCAAGTGATTTCAGGGGCAAATATCGGCCATGGCAGGAGCCAACGATGCCAATGGGCAGCTCTTTCAATTTCTCAATCAGCTCCTCAACCAGGTAATATACGCAATGTTTATGTTCATGTTCATGGCTATGAGATTGTTAATTTGACAAATTTATGCTTCTTTCTGCGCTAGTTTACTATACAATATAGGAATGTAGATGCCATAGGGTTTTGGAAGGATAAGATGATACCAACTAACCGTGTCTGCAGATAAAAGCACACGGTTTTTTATCCAGGATCTGTTACATGTTTAGAAATAAGTGAATTCATGGGCTTTTTATTTCTTAGGGTTGTTTTGTGTGACCTCATTCTCATATTAACCTCATTCTCAAGCACAAGTTCAACTTATATATCCTTGTGAAGTTGATGTCAAAGCTTATTAATTTATTATTAATCGATTTTTATCTAAAATGGAGGGATAAGAGTATAATTCTAAAAAAAAATTGAACATAAAAATATAATATTATAATGCTTTGTAATTATTATAAATACTATATAGATAATAATTATGAATAAGAGGAAATGAGATGGGCTATGGAGCAAAGTCTTTAGGGGTTAAACAACCAGGTGGACAATTTTGCTTGAGTTCAAGCCTGGTTCGATAGACATTTCAAAGTGGTTAGAGCCAAGAGGTCTAGTCCTATGTGAAAAATTTAATGGAGGGCATCTGGCTCAGTGTCTCAATGGAAAATAATGAGCACATTGGTCAATGTAACAAACCTCTGTGATTAGTTGAGAAAGGACGTCTGGAGGCTTCTCTACATGTCGAACCTGCTAAAGGACAAGTGACTGTGTTGACTCCAACTGACCCTACGGTTTATTCTAGGAAGAAAGAGCCGCTACCGGTGAAGGTCCTAGTAGTTGAAATCCCGAGCTCTAAATACAATACATGTTCGATCATTGAAGAGCACATGGACTCCTCCCATGGTGCACACTCTAGTTAGAAGAGGTCCCTCTTCTTCAGATAATTACTGTGTTCTCAAGTTTTTTTGGTTCTCAGTGCTAGATATGCTGTTAGTTTATAGTTCTTATGGTGTCTGTACATTATATCACTTCTCTATGTTATTCAATTGTTTTTGGGTATGTTTTGTCTCTATTGGGAGGGTCTTTTTTTGCTTTTAAGTGGACAAAACAATTAAGGTTAACTTGTACAAACTTTAAGGTTAGGAAATCTGAAAAGCTTACCGTTTAAACATATTTTGTATTTTTTACTTTTTACAGACTTGCTTTATACAATGCAACGTGAGGTTGAAAATTAACCTCACAAAAATTCTTAGTTTTTATAGTCCAGTACTCAATAACAGAGTTTTGAATTAATGACCTTACAGAATTAGTGTCTTAATAGTAGACCCAATCACCTTCTATTCCATACCCCATGGGATAATCTCACAAATATTCTTTAATATGTCCCTCATATATTACCTTAGCCTATGTAGATACACATCAATGCTATATTTACCCTATGGCTTCAACTTTATAGAGCTGATTTTCTTTGGAAGAATAGAGGAAGTCCACATATCTAAATGGTATCATTCAGCTCAAATTTATTATTGAGACGCAACATCTCATATTACCATCTCATTTTCTCTCCATGGAAAGGCAAATATATAAAACTTTGGCTACATCCTAGCTACACACAGTATAATGTTTAGCTGCAGTGTTGTTTTTCAGTAAGTCTTTGATGTCCAAGTGTCCATGGTCCAAGGAGTTATCTGTCCATGCATACTACTTTTGGTTCGTTACTGTCTTTGGCAGGATTTAAACGACAACATTCTTTCTCAAATTCGAAAGGTCTTTTCACTCTTGGTAATTGACAAGAAAAACTTGCACATAACGATATGTCAATTGTAAATTCCACTACGAAATTTGGTCTCTTCTACTTGTTAAGTTTTGGCAGGATTTGGACCACCTTATCTGTAAATTTATATACATATAAGAATTTTAGATAATTCTTGTGAAAATATGGGAACCAAAAGTGTTGATCATTGATCCTTAGAATTTTAATGATCTAAGTTCTAGAACCATGGAGACCCTCGCAATTAACAAATTCGAAGGTGAGTGCTATATAAGAATGCAATAGTGCTAGTTCCTCGAAATCCTGGAAAGTTCTGCAATTTTGCCAAGCTTGGCTAGTTCTTTGTGAATGCAATGTTGTGATCTATAATATTGGCAATGGTGTATATCGTCAATGCTGAAAGAAAGCCTCCAACATGATGGGTTTTTTAATTTTAAATTACTCATTTGATATCTTGTCCATAGGTGGAAGCTGAAACCAATCAACCAGAGACTGAATTGAGATTGAAAATCAAGGCTCTTGAATTAGAGACTACTAAAGCACCTTCAATATCATCGAAGAAACCAGATGAGGTAGGGCATGACTTTCCTGTTTTGAATTAGCTTCAATCAATGATTCAGCCTTTATAAGGGTTTCAGTTCATCCAGTTTTGACTTTTTCTTCCTCTAGTGCGTTTTATGATCTAATATTAAACTTATTCTCTATTCTTGTAGCTTGAAATAGCCAAGGAATTGGACAGGATGTCAGCCAAGTTAGAATCTATTGATGAACTATTGTCCTCATCATCTGCAGTAAATCTACAAGTATAGGGCCTTTTAAGTGGAACTATAGATTTATGGATGCCTGTCATCACTGCTACCACAGAGGAGCGTCAGGCATTTGCAGCAGCTGCAGAGGAGCAAGACACTTCAAGAAACAAAAATTAACATTGTGTTAAATCTTTTGGATTTCCACCGTGTAGAATTTTAAAGATGATCTACGCATGTTTTGAATGGACTCTCCATCTATCTTCAAGATTGCTAAGGCATCTCAGTAGTATTAATCTGAAGGTGTTATTATATCTGTTCATGGGATTTACATACTTAAGTATAAGTTACTTCATGGGATTTACATGCGTTATTATAAGTATTCTTTCATAGTATGATATTTATGATTTGGAAATTGTGCATTTTTTGGTCAAACTAGATCAAAATGTTTAATTGAAGATGTATTGATGCTTTCGGTTCACCACAAGGAAATTGATTGCACTGTTCTTCCTATCCAAGGAAGCTTTTTACAAATTCCATTCTTTGCCAAGTCTTCCTACTCCTTAATCCCCTCTTCTTTCATTAAGGCATTCAGTTAAAATCTATTCTTACAATCTTTTGTTTCTCTATGTGATGCTGAAAAATGGGATGGACATTGCTTTAACGTTTAAATATGTGATATGGTGCTTGATTTGATCACCTTCCAGCAGATGGAGGTAATACCAACATTTCTTGAATTTGTCTCATGGCTTTAAATTATTCAGTTAGAAAGGGAATAAAATGGGAATCGCCTCACAGGGGTGATGCTCTTTACTCTCAATTTTATTTGAATCTCTATCCTTTTTGGCGGCAGTGTCCCCAATTTCTGAACCATGCTGTTTTGGGTGTATCTTGCAGGAGGCTGGACTCCCTTTCGAGTCCTTAACATATGTGATCTTTCTCCACACCTTGTCCGTATATTTTTCTAGATAGATCGTGGTTTTTTTCAGCATGGCTTCCATGAATTTTTTTTTGTTTTATCCATGAAAAATTAAGGAATTTCAATCAATCCAAACATCAAGAACAATTTGTCGACTGTCGAGACAAGAATCACTATAGTCTATGATCATCAAGCTAGGGGAAAAGAAACAAGCCTGCTACATAATGGAGAAGGAATTACATATTTACTTCAGCCAAGCTTTCCAAACAAACAAAAACTCACAAACCTTATCTAACATCAAAGACTGAAAGAAACTTCACATGTTAATCTTCATCATTGTGCTCAGGTTATTAATAAGATACAAGTGAAGGTAATCAATACCTGCCACCAAACTGAGACGGTATCGATAAAAGCAATCACATCCAAAGAATATGTGTTTAATTTTGCCCATGTAACTGTAATCCCTATGTACATAGCCAGAAAGACTCCAGGTGGAGCCAGATAAACCCCAGCTTTATTTGTCCCAGTGCTCAATAAGATAATACTCTGCATGGTTTGTGATCGAGCATAAGCCTGACAAACAAGTGCAAACCCATTCAGTTCCTCCAAGTTTGATATCCATTGCTATAGTTCATACAAATTCCTATGCCCCATAATTTACATCTAGTCGTTCATGTTCCTTAAAGAGCTATCTAATTCAATTTATTTATTTTATTAGTAAAGACATTTTTTATAAATTGCACAAACATAATCCCTTGCAAATACAAGAACATCAATTCGACATGAAATTGTGGTGACTCTGGTGCTATCTATTATGTCCTTCTACAATTTTTGATAAGGGTACCATGGTTTACGATGGTTGAACAAAGTCTGGTCCATATTTGAGGGCTTCTAAGTCCCATTTAAATGCTACCAAGATGTTTGTGATGGTTTCTAAAATGATCCAGGGCTTTGGATACTTCTGAAATAGTTGGACAAATGTTATCCTAATGACTTAAGAGGGAATATGAATTTGAGAGACATGTTTGTTGAATTTGTTTTTACTTCAAAGAAGTCTGTAATGCACCAGCTATTCAGTTTTTTGCAATTCCAATGGGATTTAGATCAATTATAGCCTTGGGCTGCTTTTTCTGGGTCTGATTAATCAATTTTGTTAAAATGTTATTCCAATTTTCACCTCTAAATGTTGGTAGCCATATATCTGGTTCTGCAAGATTATATAATGAGGTCACTGATATATCAGTTTTATCCTATGCCATGACTCATGAGGTGACAAATCATTGAGGAGTCATCTTCAACCTCCCTATTTAGGGGCTCTCGTGAAGATATACCCTTTTTCCGTAAGGCGCAGGTGGGTAAGTGGTTGTCAATGATCGTAATGAGGAAGCGAGAATCATGTAACAATGGCATCAGGTGCATATAAGTTGATGTGGCCAGTAATTAATCAATATATATGTGGAAATGAAGAGCTATTGTAGCAATATTAAATAAATGCTGCTAATGTTTGTTTAAGTTGTAGTGGGATATACTACAGACTATTGTAAGTATGTGTTGTAATTGAAAAAAGCGCCATTAAGGGCACATGTTGGAAATCAATGATCTATTATAACTTAAAAGCTTTCGGTTCAATGTTATAATCAAGGGGTCTGGCTTGACAAGTTAAATCTGCAGGGTAGTTAGAAGGATACTGTGTAAATGAATCCATGGTGTCTATATGTAGTATGGTTGAGTTACTAGAGAGTGTAAAGAAATAGGTTCGAAAAGTAAGGCTCGCCTACAGAAGGCAACAAAGGTTGTAGTAAGTTCCAGAGTCAGCACTTCAAGAGAAGCCACATAGGATTATTTATTTTGAATGAGAAGTCATCTTCACTTTTCCTATTTAGTGAGTCTCATGAAGATGTACCATTTTGCCTTCCGGAACAGGTGGGTAAGTGGCTGTCCATAATGGTAATGAGGAAGAGTGAATTTTGTAACAATGGTATCAGGTGCATATAGATATGAGATAGTGGGGCAAGTAATAAATCTATATATGTGGAAAGGCATCTATTGAAGCAATATAATCAAAATGTTACCAATGGTCGTTTAAGTTGTAGCTAGACATACTATCTTTTGTAATTGAAAAGGGAACCCTCAAAGGAACGTGTTGGAAATCAATGATTATTAAAACTTAAAAGCTTTTAGTTCAATGTTATAATCAGAGGGCATGGCTTAACAAGTTAGTTCTGAATATATTGTTCCTTGTACTGTAGAGAAGCGGCTATCTATTAGTAAATTGTTTCAATGTTTTTCATGGGCACAACTTATCCAGAAAAATTGGCTCAATGCAGGTTCTAAATGAAATTTGTGGGTGGGGGTAGACGTGCTTGTGCCACTAATAGTTAATTGTATATGCTGTGCTCCAATGCCGTTTTAAACTGGGATCACTTCTAGAGTGTTAAATATTATCCTAACAAAGTTCAGCAAAGCTCCAAATGGATGATTCAGCATAAATGTGATAAAATTTGAGTTCAAACTGTTGGCTTCTTACCTATGCCATAAGAGTGGACTTGATTAAGAATATCATCTATTAATGTGCATAGCTGTGCTCAGAATAATTATTTATGTTGCTGAAGAGAGGATCTTTCCTATATGGATAATTATTTACAATTTTTTACAATTACACATTATAGACCAATACACCGTGGGTATGATCAAGGGCATACAATGCTCAACAGTTCCTGCAAAATATTGAATTGAAATTCTTTTTCCACATTTATGGAATAAATTTATTCTTCTTACATAAGGTCTCAATTGATAATGCAATTGGTATTTACAATGATTTTCGCTTCCTCTGTTTTTTTTACCAGTTTTGAAGATCGAGGATAAGGTGATAAAGCTTTGCTCTGCTAAAGATGGAGGTAGAGCCACAAGACACAACAAACCCATGCAATCCACATGGATTCAATCTACTCTAGCAGGTTCATTTAAAAGACAACTAGTTTCTATTATATTATGATTACTTTGTGGATTTCAACCTTAGAGATCCTTATACAAGATAGGTTCTGGTATTTATTGATCTCTTTTTTATTTATTACATGGGCATTTCTGATCATTACCAAATTCATTGTTTCACTGCTGGCGGCTTATACAAATGAACAACATATTCAAACTAGGGGAAATGATATTCAATCAATTGAACAAAATGAAGAGAAAAGAGAAGTGATTACCAAGCATGGAGCAGCTCCGAGCAGCTGAGAGAGAACCTGGTCACAGAGTCGCAGCAGATCTCTGGGTTTTGGGTTGGTGACTGCCTTTCGAACAAAGTGGGCAGTCAGAGATAAACTGATGGTTGCAATCAGAGATTAGTAGGCATGTATCTGCCATGTGAAGATGCGGGCATTATTTGTTTAATTAACATTGTGCATTGCTATTTTTAAAGCCTTCATATAACCTTAATATTGTAGGTCTTCGTACCCTCAATGATTTAGTTCTCAATGACTTGGGTAAGGAGTTCTGGTGTCATTATTTAGCTATTTATAGTGTCTGGCTGCTGGTTATTGGTTTCACCATTCAATTGGGATTCCCTTCCGAAATTCTATTAGGAGTAATTATATCAGACCTTCTTGTTTGTTTGGATATTGCCTCAAGTTCTTCTAATAAATAAGCACATTTCATTCCCATTTGTGCTTGTATTTATCTTTTGTATTTGAATGTGACTGCATGGAACATCTGTGCAGGTGATGGACAGGAGATACATAAAGCTCTTCAGGAATGGAAAAGACAGTGGACTGTCCCAAATGTATTTATTGGGGGCACACACATTGGTGGCTGTGATGGTTAGTAATTCAACTTGGATTTTGAACTAACTACACTTTTTTGTCCAAGAAAAAAATCTTATATTCGATATTTCAAAAGAGAAATCAGAATTTACATAGTGTGGCCGATAAGGCTCACAAAGTATTACCAGAGATTACCCAGTACAGTCCTGTCATGTCACAATTACAGTCTTCCTTAATAAAAGACACAGATAATCATCAGAAGTAAACACTTCAAAAAACATGTTCAGAAACTATTCTTAAATCTAGAACAGGTCTCACTCTTCTGAAAAGCCACCCATACTGTACCTGGGACAACACAGAAAATAATTGAAATTAAAAAATAGACTTCAAAGATTCTAAAACTAAGAGTTTGTCCTTAAAGTCCAGCTCTGCAAACACGCCCTCCTGCATAGATAGGGATTCCTTAGACAACTTGTCTGCTTGTGAATTTGCTTCTCTGTAAATATGGGTGAATGAATTCTTTGAACTGATTTCTTGCATCCAGGATTCTATTCTTTATAGGATTTAAAGCCAAATTTTCAATTCTGCTTCTTCCATTTTCCCAATCTAATTAACTTTGAATCCTGCAGGGATTCAAGCTTACCAAGTCCTTTATCTGCATCTGCTTTTAATAGAGTCTAGAGGGCAAAGAAAGATCTGTTATTTGAGCCAGTACGAGCACCATATTTAAAAATAGAACAGGAGCAAGCATTTAAATAAAAGGTGCACACCAGCACCACATTATCTTGGGGATACTTGGCTTTCCCCATCAAATAATATCCCCAAACTATATCCTGAGTAATAGCAATCTCTTTTGGAATTCTAGCATTTTTTTTCAGAATGAGGCTTCCAGCTTCCATCAGAAGAGACTGTGATCATATGTGCCACCTATTCAGATGAAAAATATTTTCCTTCAAAAGTTATTTCTTTCTTGAAAGCTATAGGCCCCAGAGCACAAAGCATTGCAATGCTCTAAAACTGAACAAAGACATGTCATGATACAAAGTTCAAAGTATGAAAACAGTCCAACAGAGAAGCTTTATCCCACATATTGACTCCATTTAGACCATTTGTACCCTATAGAACTTATTTCCTCACTGAATTTGAAAAAGGACACTGGATAAAAAGATGATCTAATGTTTTTTTTCCTAATTTGCATAATATACCACTAGCTAAGGCCTTGCCAACTATAATTTTTCCCGTTATCCCAAGTCAGGATCTTGTTTGCTAAAGCTAACCATTGGAAAATTCCTAAGTCACCTGGTTTGAATTCGTGTTTGCAAATCGAGTTCGGCGACCTTGATGTTCGTAAAAAATCCAGCAATGAAAATTTTGGTGATAAAATTCGGCATAAAATTTGGATTGTAAAAATTGAAAATAAACAATATATGATTTTTTTTTAATAAAATTCAATATGCTTAATAAACACATTTGCAACTTGGTGAGGGTGAGCAAGTTGGCACTTGGTAACTATTGGGGCCGAAGAGATAGGCGTCGAGCTGTGAGCACTAGCTGATCTTTGAGCGCTGACTCCGAGTCATCGAACCAGTCTATGAATTGTTGAATAGTGAGGAACCCGGGCATTGGGAAAAGCACAGAGTAGCTGTACTATGCGTTTCCTTTAACTGGTGTCGGGTGAATCAGTCATTGCAGGCATGGTGGCTAAAATTCAACTTCACAGTTTCACCTCCTAACGTGGGCCAGGGTTTCATGTTTCCCCAGGAATCAATTTGATTTTAAAGACAGATCTAATTGAATAAAATGGATTTTAAAGGAAAATTTAAACAAATCTAAACGATTTTGTTCGAGTTCGAGTTTGACTTCAAATTCATCTTGAAGTTTGCCATGATATTTGGTGAAACTTCAACCATAAAATTTGGCACTTGAATAAATTCTGCGAATTTCGAAATTTAACTGTTATATTCAATGGATCCTGTGACTTAGGAAAATTTTAGTCTACAAAGGACCATCCAGTTTCCAGACTGTCTTCCACCACTAAGCTTGCCCCCCCTTACTTCTTTCTCTATGCTTGATTGATAGCCTTTATTTGCAGTCAAAGCTCTTGATGCTTTATTTTAAATCATTTGAGTTCATCTTCTTGATTTTTTGAGCTTAATGGCACTATGTTCTAATAATAACACATATTGATCCCATTCATCAGCGATGAGCCTACCTAGAACTAAAAAGAAGTCTGGTTTCCATTCCTGTATCCATCTTGGAACATCCTGTAGGTTGTGAACATCTTGATCATGTCATCTCAAAAGATAAGGAGCAGAAAGTCTCAAATTTCCACAACACCCAATCCAGGGATCTTCACCATCCCTGATTTTGCTAGCATTGCCAATATCCCAAGCAGCTTTGAGCATGGCTTTCCAAACATTGACGGGCCTTCTATTCTTTCTAACCTTAGTAAATATTCCACAGATCTGTCTCTTAAATATTTATACTTCATAATCTTTTCCCACAAACCATCATTGGAAAGAAGCCTTCAAAGACTTTTCACAGCTAAGGCTTGACTAAAAACATAGATATTTATGAGTCCTCATCCTCCATCTTATTTAGGTTTAGCTAACTTATAGCAATTTATGAAGGGAATTTCTTCGGTAGGATTCATGGTCCACGAGAAACTGAACCAATTTTTCCTTCTTTTGTGAAGAAGTCCTTTAGGAATATATGCAATGGACATCCAATACACTGCACTTTCTAGCAGTCTTAATAAAAACCAATCTGCTTTCCCTGGAAATCCTTTTGTAACACTCCCTTTTCTAAATGACTATGGATCATAGAAGATTTTGCCATGTTCACTTCCATACCCTGTGGCACTGCAATAGATGTCTATAATTTGAAAGTGAACCTGTTCATTTATGGAGCCATTACAGAAAAGCAAGATGTAACCTATGAAAGGCAAGTGAGAGAGGGACATCGAATTCGTAATCTTTAAGCCTCTAATTCTTCCCCCCGTTTTTGCCTCAGAAATCAGTCTACCAAGTCCTTTGGCCACCAGCAAGAAAAGAAAAGGGAACAACGGGCATCTTTGTCTAAGCCCTTCAGATGCCTTGAAAAACCTGAAGGAAACCCATTGATCAAGACAGCAAAGGTGGCTGATGAGATACACCCCATAATATTGTCGACTATATGCAGATTCATACCAATTTGTAAAAGTAACAACCCAGTATCAACTAGCTAGCTTTATACAAGATTTTTTGAAATCAATTTTTATGACAACAGCAGGGTCTTATGAAATTTTTATTGATTGTAGTCCTTCTTGGGCATTTCCTGCTGCATCAAGAGTTTGTCTGT